>VUQH01088018.1:11139-30325 GCA_015106775.1 Etroplus canarensis
AAATGTTTTCAGTCCACTATTAAATAACTACATCTTCTTCTTCTTTCGGCTGTTCCCGTTAGGGGTCGCCACAGCGGATAATCTGCCTCCATCTCACCCTACCCCTTGCATCCTCTTCCCTCACAACAACCCTCTGCATGTCCTCCTTCACTACATCCATCCATCTTCTCTGTGGTCTTCCTCTTCTCCTCCTGCCTGGCAGCTCCTGTCACAAAGCACCCCTGACACTTGTCTCTACCCACTCCACCCTGCCTGCACTCTCTTCTTCACCTCTCTTGTGTCAGATTCCCAGTTTCCCTTTATCAAGATCTGCTCCCCCGACGAGATGATCGGACACTCTGAGATTGCCACATGCCAAGCCTTCAAAAAAGTAATTAAAAATATTTCAAAATGCAGATATAGAATGTAAAAGACAATATATATGCCACATTTTATGTAGTTCAGAGCAGGCTGTTGTCCTAACTGCTGTAAATCTCGATTACCTGGCCTCATGAACATGTGACATTGATTGTAGAACTAAGCATATGTGGAAAACATTTTAAGGTTGAAAGACTGGGAAACAGCATTTTGAAATCCAAACTGACAGGTATTTTAGTGCTTCCAAAACTAGCAAATAATGATGATAATGGTGCTTTCTGGTGATTAATTTTTTTTTTTTTGGATGCAGATCTGGTTGTACGTTTTGTTTCCATTTGGCAGATATTTGAAGATGCTTACAAATCCCAGCTGAGCTGTGTGGTCGTGGATGACATTGAACGCCTGCTGGGTAAGGCTAGAGAACCACTATACAATTAGGCAGCTAAAAATATATATTCTGTGATCTTCTCCTCACTTCCATAGTTACTTTTTAATGATTTGCACATTGAATTTTAAAATGAAATAATAAGAAGTTGATGTGTGTCATTAGATTACGTGCCAATTGGCCCTCGTTTCTCCAACCTGGTGCTGCAAGCTTTGCTGGTGCTGCTGAAGAAACCCCCTCCGAAGGTAACTGCATGTTTGTTGGGATATTCATTTTTTGCTCCGTGTATTGTTGCTAGTCCTGAGGTGGCAGAAAGAGGGCAGCAGATCTTATAGATGCCAACACAAAGTCTTGCGAGGAATTGTTGGAGGTCCCTGGCTGCAACTGGCATGTGTGAACGCCTGTGTGTGAGTGTATGGTTATTAGCAAGTGTTTTGGTCCAGGCCTGTTGTCCTCGGAGTGAATGGTGGTGGTGGAGACCCATTTCTCATAGTTTCTTTGGTTGTAGTTTGTGTGTGTCTGTTGTTGATGGGTTTGTGAATGAGGGTATAGCCCACTATATGGCTGCATGTGCATGAGAAGTGGTGCGGGGCCTGGTGTTGAATGCCTGGCTGCAGTGCTCCTCTGGGGTTGTAAAGCGCTGGGCCCAGCAGGGTGCCTGGGGCCGGGGGAGGCCAGGGGGACATGGAGGAGAATGGGCTCTGTGAGAGAGCCAGGACCTGGCAGCACTGCCGCCTGTGTGGCACCTCATCTGCATGCAGCATCACAACCCCCCACGCCATGGGGGGGCAGGCGGCAGCCATAATCCCCCTGTCTGCTCGCCACTCCTCTGCCTCTCCTCCTTCGTCTTCTTCTTCTTCTGGTTGTTCTCCAGCTCGTCGGCTTAGTGGAGCCAAATTTCTTTTGCTTTTCCTCTTTCTTTCCTGCTCATGTTTGTCTTCTGTACTGTTGTCCACTGTTCTGTTGTGCTCCGTTGTCTTTTTGTGTCCTTTCTATTGTTATTTTCTGTTCTTGATGCACATGTTGTGACTTAGAGCCCCTGAACAATGTCAGCCTTCATCTGGAACAGCTCCCGAATGTTTACAAAATTGAAGCCCATGGCCAGTAAGAGCTTTCTCATCATGGACAACCTGCTTTAAAATATGGACAGTATCAGAAATACAGGACAAAATTCTGGCAGTACAGTGGTGAACTTTTAGCACTGTCGTCTCACAGCAAGAAGATCCTAGGTTCGAATCCACTGTCCTGCTGGGGCCTTTCTGTGCAGATTTGTCTTGTTCTTCCTGTGCCTGTGTGGGTTCTCACCAGGTACTTCGGCTTCCTCCCACAGTCCAAAGGCATGCATGTTAGATTAATTGTAGAAGTGGGAAGTAACAGTAACACGTACAAATACTTTGTTACTGTATTTTACTTGAGTATTTGTTTTCCTGAAACCTTTATGCTTTTACTGCAGCCTCAGACCAATCGTTGTATATGGCAAAAAGGAGCATCAGGTAGAAAACATGAGTAACCCCATATCTGGTCAATACACTGGAGAACTGCAACTAAGGTGGTCAACTTTGAAATACACTAAGTCAGGAAATCATTAATTTTTATACTGGTTCTTTAGGTATTAATCCCATCCTTACTGGTGCTTGAAAGGGCATGTATGTGGATGTACATGATTGTTTTGTATTTTTCCTGTTTCATGCCTATCCTATTTAACATGGTTTTCTGCAGTTTGTTTTTTGAATGACCCTGGAGTTTTGACCTGGTATGGTACAGTATAGAAGTGGCAGGAGGTTGTATAATAAAGATGTGTGTGGTCTCTTGGTCTGAAGTGTGGCGGTGGAAGTGCCTTAAACCTGCCTTTTTCTTATGGCCAGCAAGGGGCGACACCTCTGGTTGCTCCTCACTTTATCTGTGATCACTGAAAGTTTCCTGATGAGCTTATGGAAACTTTTAAGTAAGTAAACTTAAGACTGGAAACTAGTTTCCAGTCTTACTTAATACAACATGAATTTCATTTTTTGTAAATTATATTGCCACCTCAGTCAAAAAGGATCATACTGATAAGTAATACTGATAAGTTGGTCCTACCATGTGATTGAGAAGTCACTACAGTATAAGTGTGAGGTGTCCAAACCATACAGTAAGTGACATTGCCTTGACAGTGTCCATCTTTTATATACTGTTTACGCTATAACCTGTAAGAAAATGTTACATCTATCTAGCACAGTGTGTAGGTGCCCTTATATAAATACAGAATCCACAGTCATGATGCCTAAATCTGTTATAGCCATCACAGTGTTTATCTTTACCTCTGGCTTTATAGTACTTTCCTTATTTGCTACTTTTTTCTTTTCTTGTTCATAATCAAATGGATTTTGATCATCAGTGCCTCTATTTTCTCTATGACAAATGTGAGCAAATGGTTAAAGAACCCTATAAAAAGATATCTGCTCCTCTTTCAGGGTCGTAAGTTGATGATCATCGGCACCACAAGTCGTAAAGACGTCCTTCAGGAAATGGAGATGTTGGATGCTTTCAGCACCACCATCCACATTCCTAACATCTCGAGGGGAGCGCAGCTGGTAGAGGCCCTGGAGGTAAACCACACACACAAACATAAACGCACTAAAGTGCATTCTGCAGCACTTTTGAATCCAAAACAATTCATTACACTTCAGATACATTCATCTCAGTATCTTAGAAGGACTTTGCCTCTTGAACTGTGTCAGTAAATACATACCAATGAATTAAAGAATTTACCTGTTTTAATCACATACTGATGGTTTTTTGTCTCTATCTGCTTTACACAGCTGCTGGGCAGTTTCAATGAGAAAGAGCGGGCTAAGATAGCTGAAGCTGTAAAGGACCAAGGGTTGTGGATTGGCATTAAAAAGTTGCTCATGGTGATTGAAATGGCTGCGCAGGTGAGAAACAGTTTGCAAGTTTTTGTCATTCCGCCACTAAAGTAACCTGACATCTGTTTAAAGGGGGTCTATTATGTTTTTCCTTGTTTTCTTTCTGTTATAAAGGTAAGCTTTAAATGTCAGCCCATGCGCAAGTAATTCCTTTGAGTGTGAAGCTCAGGCTTCAACTGCTCTAAATACTTTAGTCTTAGATTGTTCTACTTTTTGAACTGCATAATCTCAATGTGAGCAGATCTGTGAGTACAGAAGCCCCACCCACTTGCTGTTCAAACCTGCTGTTTAGAAGGGACAGCCAATCAGAAAAAAGTTAGCTTAAAGCGAAAAGAGCTTAAACACCTTCTTTCAGATTGTGAATGAACTGGGTTGTTAGACCAAGTCCCAGTATAAAATAAATACTATTTTTTAACTACCAGTCATGCAAAGTGTCCAATACTAAAATTTCTTTTGGAATTAATAAAGTGTCTGTCTGTCTGTCTGTCTGTCTGTCTATCTCTCTTGCTCTCTCTCTATCTAGCTCTCTATGTATCTGTCTATCTCGATCTAAAAAATATGGACCTTAAAATGACTATAATTGGGCCCAGTTAATTGATTTCCATGAATATTCTACAGAGAGTTATGATTACAAGGGTACAATTTTGAATGACACTTGTGTTTTTAAGTAAAAAGTTAAAAAAACTGAAATGTTGTAAAAACAGTTGCAGATTGGTTAGATAGACTGGTATGAAACTGGGTGAAAAATCCACGTCTCCATCAAAAAGTATTCAATCAAGTGAATTAGTTGGTGATCCAACCTTTCTGATCACTAAATACCTGTATAATTAGGAGTGTACTCACAGTAGACTGTCACCGATCGTGTTTGGACCCCAAAGTCCAGCTCGTTTGACCTTATTCCTGTATGCTGTGCCCAGGAGCTGTTCATTTGGATTCAGGAATAGTACGCATGTTGTGTGCTCACTGTCAACACAGGAGGAAAGATTCCCAAATGCTTCCTCAGCATCAGCTGTCTCTATAAAAATCCCTTTAAGTTATTAAGTCAGTGACAGAACAGTGTGTCTCCACTTCCCCATTTATTCATAAAGCTCTCTAAGAGCGAGTTCAAAAGCACTTGGATGTGCATAAAGAGAAATGTAATAAACATTATCATTTCTAAAAATTGGACTCTGTTTTTTTAATAGTGTTAAAGACTAAAAAGAAAATTTCTACAAGGCTGTAAGCATGTTAATTTCTGCTATAAACCTGGGCATTTTAACATTGAAGTCTGTGGGCACGGACTCACTTTTGGACTCATACTTGAGTGGCCATTAGAGGAACTGCAGTTTTTGGCACTTCGTTTTTCAGCTGCAGAGTTTGTGAACTGTCACAAGTGCAGCATATCAGACGTGATAGCATTACCTTAGAGAATATGTTTACAGGTGTATTGACTGTGTTCCCATGCCGTTGTACGTTCCATACGTACTGGTTGTGTTAGAAAACAGAAAGGTCAAGTAGATTTGTGTGTATGAAACTCGTAAAGAGCAAGAAATCTTCTTTTCAATAACTCACTCATCACCTCCCATTTTATTCAAAACACAGATTTCAAATTGGCACAGGCTCTGCGTTATTATTATTTTTTTTCTATCAGTGTGGTCTGAGCTCGAGCAGGCTGTCCCTCCTCTTCTTCAACATCTGGCCAGCATTCTCAACAGTCAACGGGATCCGTCTGTCAGGCACAAAAAACTGTCATCTATTAGCTGGAGTGAAAAACTGTGTGGCTTTGCTGATGATTTGTTGAGCAAAGTGATCCAATACATTTCTAGTTCACAAACCACTCTCTCCAATACATTCATAGTTATGAAACCATGCTCTGTTACACTCACGTGTTCTGATACTCATCAGAGCAGCCTTACACACTTCATGGTTTGGTATACCTTCAGTTTGGGTAAAATCAATAAAGATCAGTCACTGAAGGGGCCAACATGAGGAACAGGTTATAAAATCAAGCAGATGTGTACTTCAGGCCCATCCAACTATGGATACAAAAAGGCAAACATAGACCACCAATCACAGCAGACTTTTGGCTTCCTTTAAACACACCGGTTACATGATTGGTACTGTGGGTATAGACTCTTCTCACCTTCTTAACTTTACCTGAAGGGATTTGTGGCTTGGCCTTTAAATTCTATTTTTTGCATATTTTTGCACTGTTGCAACCGTTGTCGCTGCCCTGATCCCCCAAATGATTTACTTATAAACCCTATAGGGGCATTGAACCTTTCAGAACACGAGCATAATCAAGTTGATTGATTCTAAAAGTGGTGATTCACCATAAACCATTGCCTGATCGCTGCCTGGACTGGTGGAAGTGTTCAAGTGGATCTGTTATGCCTCTCTCTATTTTCTGTCATATGTATGCTTTTACAATAGTGGGCCCTCATATTAAACACAACTAAAGTTTCAAATAATGAGGTCAGAGTATGTGCAAGTGATCCCAGTGAGCCAATAGTTCAGATTTCAGACTGCTTTAAATGCTCAGTTTCCAGCTGTTTTGTTATACTCTATGGGCAGAAGCCCCATACACATGCTGTTCAAACCTTTTGTTTACAAAGGACAGCCAATCAGAAAAAAATAGCTTAAAGAAAGGTGAAAGGGAGCCAAAATGGCTTGTTTCAGACAGACAGTGAACTGGGGGCTGTATCAATGCCCATTGTCAGCTAAACAAGGATTATTTTGAAATCTGAGTCATGCAGAGTTACTCTACTAGAGTCCAGAAGTAAAACTATGCAGCTGGAAATAAACCCCCCGCATGGAGTCACAAGACTCTATGAAGTCCTGTGAAAAACTAAATGCACCTCATGATTCAGTAATGTGTAGAGCCATCTTTAGCAGCAATAACTTGAAGCAATTGCTTTCTGTATGACTTGATCAGTCTCTCATGTTGTTATGGAGGGATTTTGGCCCACTCTTCTTTACAACATCACTTCATTTCATCGATGCACAGCTCTCTTAAGGTCCTGCCACAGCATTTCAATCGGGTTGAGGTCTGGACTTTGACTGGGCCATTGCAACACCTTGATTCTTTTCTTTTTCAGCCATTCTGTTAGAGCTTTGCTGCTGTGCTTAGGATCATTGTCCTATTACATGACCCAGTTTCAACCAAGCTTTAGCTTTCAGACAGATGGCCTGACATTTGATTCTAGAATACCTTGTCATACAGAGGAGTTCATGGTCGACTCATTGACCGCAAGGTGTCCAGATCCTGTGGCTGCAAAACAAGCCCAAATCTTCACCCATCCACCACTACGACTGACACCTGGTATGAGGTATTTGTGCTAATATGGTATGTTTGGGTTTCACTCAACATGGCGCTGTGCATTATGGCCAAACATCTCCATTTTGGACTCATCTATCCAAAGAGCATTGTTCCTTGTGTCTTGCTCAGCTGCCATGTTCCTTTAGAGAAATAGAGGCTTCCGTGTAAGCTATACTTATTCAATATTTTTGTAATTGTTCTATCATGAACTTTAACATTTAGCATTCTAACTGAGGCCTGTAGAGTCTGAGATGTAGCTCTTGGGTTTTTGGGTTTTTTCAGTTTCTCTTAGCATTGCACAGTCAGAGCTTCGGATGCATTTGCTGGGACATCCACTCCTGAGAAAATTGTTGCATTGTGTTAACACACACCCAAATGCTCCAGACCAGCAAACTGCCAGAACTTTTGCTTTTATAGAGGTGGTCACACTGACTGATGATCACTTAATCAAGTGCACTTGATTAACAGCACCTGGCTGCTACATATCCTTTTAATTTTTATAGCAGCAGTAAAGGTGGTTTTCACATAACTGCAGAGTCCTGACAGCTACAGTTTGCTTCCATAACAGAGTAAATGAATATTGCATTAACTGCTTACTGTATGCTGACTTGGGAACCTCGTAAGATCATGTCCAGACTAGGGGATTTTATTTTGCAGCAACAAAAGGAAAAAGGAAAAGTAAATTTGGCTGTTTATTAATGTCCCATTACTTTATTTGCAAATCCAAAAGTAACCTGGCTTCTCTTAAGACTTACATTACATCCATTATTCCCAACAGAGGTGGTAAACAATTTAACTGTTTTAAATGTGACTGGGCCTTTAGTTGTATAACGTCTTCTGTGACCTTTGGGGAAACAGAGGAGGCTTTAACGTAAGTCACTGTCAAAGGGCACAACAGGAAGTGTTATGAATATCCAGTGGTTTGCGAGCTTTACCTCAGGTTATACCTCAGTCTGTTTATTCATTTTGCTTTCTTGTTTCTTGCAAATCTCTCAGCTCACTGGAAGTGCAGTGCTAAATTACTGCAGTTTAAGTTTTAAAGCTGTCGACTGTGAGTTTTAACTTGACAGGTTAGAGAGGCTTGATCTTAAGATGCTTTGGTTTGCATTAGGTACTTCTTTAAAGCCCCTAAGATGAAATTTCTTTGGCTAGTTCATCTCAAAATCTCATTCTCCAAATAATGTTTGTTTGCCAAACAGATGGCAGATTTCCAGCGAGCAGCATTGGAGTAATTGATGTGAATCATACCATTAGCTGGTTTCTCCTCCCGCCTGTGTCTGTGTTATGTTGATTATGTGTACAGCCTGTTTGCTGAGGCTGTGTAATTGCTGTGGTATGCTCCAATGCAGCTATGCTGTGTGCCCCACACACCCCTTTCTCAGCCTGAAAAAGTATGAACCTGTGTTTGCCGAGACATGCTGCAAACAGCCGCACAGCCGCACTCACGTACACATCCACAGTGTTTATCTTCTCTCCTCCCATGTCTTCACTCTGGTTGCTACAGGCAGTTCCAGACATACTATAAGTTATTGCATAGATTCCCATTAATTTTGCTTCCTCTTCCCTCCCCTTCTCTTCAATCCAAACTGTAACGTGAACTCCAGGACCTGCAACTATTGATTCCATTCTGCTGTGATGTTTAAGACCCTCAGAATGAACCAGTACTTGTCCGAAAAGGACCTGTTAATAACTGTATTTATTTTACTCTATGTCGTTTAGCACCGAGAAGTTACTTGTCTTTCTTTTTAGATGGACCCTAACTACAGAGTTACCAAGTTCCTGAGTCTACTGAAGGATGAAGGAGCGTAAGTATTCTTTTCCTGTTTCTAACCACATCTCCAGAAAGGGATCGGCAGTGACATTGAACACTCACACCACACACACATCTGTCACTTTCACCAGCCGTCATTTACAAACGTAGCAGAGAAAGGAAAAAGCTAGTCAGAAGCACAAAATGTTTACATTTTGATCATCGTACCAAGTGTGATTTATAATACACATTTTGTCCTGTTTTTTCCCTCTGCAGACTGGGTTCTAATAAGTTCGTGTCATTCTAGACTCTGTGGAGCCACTTAGTGAAATAGAGGCATCCTTCAACGGTGAGACTGCTTTAAGCTTAACAGTTTAATTTTTTTTCTTGTGTTAAAGTTGATGTGGAGGTCTGACTCTGCCTTCTTTCTATCTCGGAGCAAATACTTTTATACAAGTCAAATAAAGCAGATGTAACCACAGAGAGTGAGCCTTCAAGATTAAAATGTGTTGGTGAAAATGTAAGCCATGGCCTAAATGTGGCAATATTGTCTGTATTTATAACCTTGAACATCAGAAACAAAATCATTACCAAACTTACCTTTAACTAAGGGCATTAAATGGACATATTGGGCCACCTACACATTACATCTAAATACATATACATTAATATGGAGTTGGTCCCTCCTTCGCACCTATAAGAGCTCCCACTCTTCTGAAAAGGCTTTCTGCAAGATTTTGGAGGGTTTCTGTGAGAATTTTTGCCCATTCATCCAGAAAAACATTTGTGTGGTCAGACGCTGATGTTGGATGAGAGAGCCTGGCTTGCTGTCTCCATTATAGTTCATCACAAAGCTGTTTCATGTGGTTGAGGTCAGGACTCTGTATGAACAAGTCAATTTCTTCCAGAAAGTTGGAGGCATAGAATTGTCCGAAATGTCTTGGCAAGCTGAAGCATTAAGGTTTCCCTTTAGTGGAACTAAGGGGCCTAAGCCAACCCCAGATAAACAGTCCCATAGTGTTATCCCTCCTCCATGTTGCAGTTGGCACATTGCAGTCAGGGAGGTAACGTTCTTCAGGCATTCACTAAACCCAGACTTGTCCATCAGACTGCTGGATAGAGAAACATGATTATTTAAACCACAGAACACTCCACTGCTCCATTTAATGCCTGGCATTGAGCTTGGTGATGTACTGCTTGCATGCAGCTGTTCGACCATGGAAACCCATGTCATGAAGCTCCCAGAACATGGTTTTTGTGCTGATACTAATGCCAGAGGAGGTTTGAAACTTATTTAGTCAGCAGAGTGTCTGGGACTTTTACACACTATGTGCCTCAACACTTGGTGACCCCTGTCTGTAACGTTACGTGGTCTGCCACTTTGTGGCTGAGTATCTGTGTTTCCTAAACGCCTCCACTTTGCAATAATACCACTTACAGTTGATCACGGAATATCTAGGAGGAAAGAAATTTCACAAACTAACTTGCTGCAATGGTGTTACGTTTCTAGAGTACCACATTGAAATTAAGTCAGCACTTTAGAAGGACCCATTCTTTAACAAGTGTTTGTAAAGGCAGACTGCATGGCTAGCTGCTTGATTTTATGCACTTCTGGCAATGGGACTGAGTGATTAAGAGGTTTTCCCCAATAGTAGCAAATAGTGTATCTTTATATTAGTGTGTGGTGTTTGGTTTGTCGTATTAAAAATGTCAGGCATCAGTTTGTAACTTCATATTGCTGGATACCTTTAAAGTATGTTGCTCTTTCACAAGTTATCTGAACACACCTTGATAGTGACTGTAGATGGATTTTGTTTCCTTTGGGCAGGCTTGCTGTTAGTGTTGGCATGGTGCAGGCAAGAGTGTGATGAGTAACAACTAAATCATATTTCTATAATGTTTATCTTTTCTGTACATCCCTGGAGTCGGCCTCAGTGGTATTTTTTAGGACATACATGCTTAACTGGTCACAAGTACTGCACTGGTAAGCATCGATTGTTGTTAAATTGAGGATTTGACTTAGAGCTGTGCATGTGGTGTAAAAGGTTGGATCACCACAGTGACTTTTGCTGAAAATCCCATCTTGGCACTATAAAAGTTCTCCAGATGACTATAAAATCATTGTCTTTTATCTCAGTGATTTAGTTCTGAATCATTAAAAAAAATGATTAATTCTTGCTCGTAGTGGCGAAATAAAGGGCAAAGCCTCAGAAAGTTATCTGGCTAAGTTGCTAATCCTATTTTCTGAAACAGACCTCAGGAGGACAAGCTGCTTAGGGTAATAAACAACAAATTTTCCAGCTCACATCGAGAGCTTTGCTGCTCATCACTGCCTCAGAGGCTTATGGTATAGTTGCTGCACAGCATGCCTAAAAATAGGTCGATTCGACAGGTGCTCTCTTGTGGCAGATGCCTCCTTTGCCTGCCTGTCTCCTCTCACTTTTATTTGTCTCTCTTCACTCAGCTGCAGAGGAACGAAAGCCTGAAAGAGGATGGCAAGCAAGATATAGATCCCGTCTTTCTCTGCATCCTTCCGTCTCATCCGTGAAGCTCTTGAGTGCTTCTCTGAACAGCAGACACCAAGCAGGCAGCCTCATCCTCTGTATCACTATGTGAATGTGTAAAATTAAAAAGAAATGCACAGTGTTTGTGGTATCTGGGTATGACTTTTGCCGTAATCTCTTTGTGATGCCCCTAGCACTCCATTGGGATATATATATACATACACACACACACACACAAAAAGAGTCAGAGCAAAGTACATGTGCATGCACAAACACTAATTATTATAATGTTTGTTTATACACACTTAATTTGTAGGAAGAGATCATTCCATGACTTACTTGCTTGTCTCAAATCTTTTTATTATATGAATAAAATAATATTGCTAACAAAAAACTCTGTATTATCTGAAATGAATGCTGTTTGATCATTTTAAAGGGATGTTACAAAGGAACTCATGCAGCTTGAGAGGTGCTTACATCACGTTCCATACAGAAGTTGGGATGCACTGTTTATTATCCATTATTATAATGTAGGTTTTTAGTTCAAATACTGTTTGGTGTGGCCAAAAAGCTGTCTTCCACAGTAACATATAATGGAAAAAAAGACTTGTGCTGCTTCCAAGAAATAAAAACACAATTTATGTTAATTATTAAATGTTCTCACGGCTGTTGAAATCATAAGAATGTCATAATTATCGCTTAGCATAATTGCCTCCTAATTACGAAATATTTGAGAAAAGATGAACCTTTTCACACATTTGTGGTTAACCTCCATGGCTTCTGTGTTGAGCAATGATTGTAGAGCTTAGTAAGAAAAGACTCAACCATTTACTGAAGAGCTACTGCTGCATGTGTGCACATTCCTCCATGCAGTCCTCCATAAATGTGACACAAAATGTTCATTCAGGTGTCAGTAACTGCTGATTAAAAATGCAAATGTTGCTATGGCATGCAATTTTTTTTTGTATTTTCTGTAAGTGAAATTAAATGTGAGGCAAAACATGTGACTTATCAGCTATGGAAGTTTAATGCATTTAAAGGTATTTTATTATTAAGTGATCACCTCATTATACAACCCCAATTCCAAAAAGGTTGGGACTCTGTGTAAAATAATAATAAAAACACAATGCAAGGATTTGCAGTATTTTATTCACAAAAGAACACAGAAAACACATCAAATGCTGAAAGTAAGACATTTTACTATTTCATAAAAAATACGAGTTCATCTTGAATTTGATGGAAGGAACACATCTCAAAAATGTTAGGACAAGGGCAACAAAAGGCTGGAAACGTAAGTGGTACTCAAAAGAACAGCTGGAGGAACATGTTGCAGCTAATAAAGTTCACTGGCAACAGTCCAGTGATGTGACTGGGTATAAGAAGAGCACCTTAGAGAGGCAGAATAAAAATTGCAAGAAACTGTATATACAAATTATAGTGCAATTTGTAAATTGCAAAGATGTTGAATGTTCCATTATCTACAGTATATAATATCATCAAAAGATTCTGACAATTTGGAGACATCTGTGTGTGGAAGGGACAAGGCCAAAAGTTAGTATTGGATGCTGGTGATCTTCAGGCCCTCAGGCAGCACTGTAAGCAGACATGATTCTGTCCTGGGTTCAGGAACACTTCAAAAAATGTTTGTCTTTGAGCATAGTTGGCCATGCCACCCACAAATGCAGGTTAAAGCTCTATCATAAAAAGAAGAAGCCATATGTGAACATGATCAAGAAATGCTGCCATTTTCTCTGGGCCAAAGCTCATTTAAAATGGACTGAGGCAGAGTGGAAAAAAGTTAGCTGAATCAAAATTTGAAATCCTTTTTGGAAATCAAGGAAGCTGCGACCTCTAGACTAAGGAGGTTGACCATGCAGCTTGTTTTCAGTACCTAGTTTTTAAAAAACCTGCATTTCTGATGTTATTGGGGTACATTAGTAGCTATGATACTGGTGACTTGCTAGAAAGGCACCAGCAATGCTGGAAAGTATAATCAAGATTTAAAGCAACATACACTCCCCTCCAGATGACGTCTTTTTCAGGGAAGGCCTTGCATATTTCAGCAAGACCAAACTAAACTGCATACTTCGGCTATTACAACAGCATGACTTTGTAGTAAAAGAGTCCAGGTGCTGGACTAACCTGCCTGTAGTCCAGACAAGAATGGGAAATCATTCCTCTCCCAAAGATCCAGCAGCTCATCTATTCAGTTCCCAGATGTTTATGGACTGTTGGTAAAACAAGAGAGAAATCTTCACAGTGGGAGACATGGCCGTGTTTCAACTTTTTGAGATGAGTTGCTGCCATCAAATTCAAGATGAGCTAGTATTTTTAATGAAACAGTAAAATGTCTCATTTTAAACATTCATATGTTCTGTTTTTGTGAATAAAATATTGGTTAATGAGATTTGCAGATAATTTGAGATTATGCAGCATCCTAACCTTTTTGAAAGTAGATTTGTAAGTATTAGTTGGTATAGTGTCAAGCACTTTAGGAGACTGCAATTTTAGAGCCATTTCTTTAAACAAATATCTTGCTGATGTATCCTTTGAATGACCAAATACCATGAAAAGACCAGAACCAACACTATGGGTCGGTCTCTCCACACTTTTTGAACTCCCTATCCTACATTTGTTCATCCCAAGGGCATCAATATCTTATGTAATATATAGTTTCCTCTCAGAAATCCAAAACAGTGTTAGTTATAAGGAAAAAGTTATTTAAGTTGATCATCTGAGAATATTTTCAGCTGCATGTTAATGCCCATTTGATTTGGTTTGTGGAATTGAATCAGAATAACCTGCAGTGTGTTCAAGGGAATGAAAGAAAATATTGTGCAGAAGTATCATGGGGATATTTTTGATTGTTTCTGGAAAACTGCAGAGCTCTGTGGAAACTAGCAGGAACCTCTGGAGTGGACAAAGGACACCAATGTGGAAGTGTCTGCACTTTCCTAAATGGCCACTAGAGGCTGACTCCTAGAGTGAGTCAGTCTCCATAGACTCTCATTTTAAAATACCCAGCTTTAGAGCAGAAAGAAATGTTTACAACTTGTTAGTTATTGCTAAGATAGGTGGATGCCGGCCAAGTCCTTTAAGTACAAATAATATCTCTACTGACAATACAAGAAGCTCTAGCTGCTAGTGAACTGCGAGGTATCACCACTGCCAATTTGAGCCTTTTTAACAACATCACTGACTATCTGACACAAGCCCCTCTCACCGTGGAGGGTTGCGTCAGGAAGGGCATATGGCGTAAAACCTCTGCCAAATTACTAGTGTGGATTAATCCACTATGGTGACCCCGTGGGAAGAAGACAAGGGAGCAGCCGAAGGTACATGTGTTGCTTAGTGGAAGTCGAAAAACAGCTTCTAGGTGCATTACCGCCACCTTCTGGCAGCAGACATGCATTACATACCAGTATGTGCTATAAAATGTGGGAAATTATATTATTATATTTTAAGGCAAGATGTTCCCGCT
The DNA here is from genome assembly GCA_015106775.1 of Etroplus canarensis. Classification (NCBI taxonomy): domain Eukaryota; kingdom Metazoa; phylum Chordata; class Actinopteri; order Cichliformes; family Cichlidae; genus Etroplus; species Etroplus canarensis. The sequence continues at coordinate 25,821 of VUQH01088018.1, forward strand.
TAGTTACTTTTTATTCATTTAATGACTAAATATTTACAAATTGCCATTTTCTGTAGTGGATAGTGGGTAACTCTGGAGGCAGATGGTACCAATCAGAATTTAGAAAAAGTACTGGCATTTTCTGCACTAATGTTGCAGTTTATGCATTCGCCTTACAAGTGAAATGTCCCTGGTTCAATTCCAGGTGGGGACATAGGTCTGTTTCACCATGGAGAATTGCGTCAGGAAGGGCATCCAGCATAAATCTTCTGCCAAATTACCAATAAGGATTAATCTGCTGTGGCGACCCCTTGGGGAGAATACAAGGGAGCATTTTATCTGACTAGTAATGTGACTAAAGTGGGATTTACGCTTCTGCATTAACCGCAAACACTGGAACCCGGGCCTTAACCTGACATGCTCTCTAGAAATATAACTACAGCTGACAGTGACTGTGTATGGCCGGTTCATTTTCCTCCTACGTGTTTCCACTTACTTCTTCTGCCGCTATTTTTAGATTTGACTGGAGGAGAATGGATCACCTCCAACAGACAAACCCCACTGCCAGCTATAGTGTCCTGGTGAAATTGCACATCAGCGGGAGACTACCACGCTCAAATGCTAGCAGCGACTTATGGAGGTTGAGTCTTAGGCTCTCCAAAGATTCAAGCGATAAGTATAAACTTAGTGTGTGATTAATTATACAAAAAGCTTTTCCTAGAAGCCTGCATGCTTTGGGTCAGTGAAATTCTAGGATTTTCTTTGTGTGTTAGTTAGCATTTTTAGCTAGTATCTATACTAGAACAGTACATAAAAGACAGCCAAAGCAGCCTTAATGTCACCCAATGGTTTGTGTGACTACACCAATGGATTTTGACACTTTCATGTCGCTATCTTCTTTGTACTTCCAAATTCAACCAAATATTGAGGATATTGTTAGGTTATTATCCTCAATATTTATAATAATTATTCCCATACCCACAACCTTTTACACATCCAACTAGCAAAACTCATATACCATTATTTGAAAAAGAAAACCTTTATAGGACTCTATACAGTCATACAGAAAAACTAAATACTCCCCATTCTTCAGTATCAGCAAAATTTGAGGTAAAGGTCATCTGTATGACTGAGTCTCTCACATTGTTGCGGAGGAGATTTAGCCTACTCCTCTTTACAACATTGCTACAGATCGCTGAGGTTTGCAGGCATTCATTTATGCACAGCTCTCTTAAGGTCCCACCACAGCATTTTGATCAGCTTGAGGTCTGGACTATGACTGGGTCATGACAAAAACTTGATTCATTTCTTTTTGAGCCATGCTGGTGTAGATTTGCTGGTATGCTTGGGATCATTGTCCTGATTCATGACCCGAGCCAAGCGTTAGCTGTCAGACAGATGGTCTCACATTTGACTGCAAGGTGTGCGGGTCATATAGCTGCAAAACAAGTCCAAACCATCACTTCTCCACCTCCGTGCTTCACAGTTGGTATGAGGTGTTTGGGCTGATATGCTGCCCAGTGTGGTACTGTGCATTATAGACAAACATCTCTACTTTTCTCTCATTTTCCCATAGGACACTGTTCCTGAAGCCTTATGGTTTGTTCAGGTGTAACTTTGCAAACCTAAGCTGTGTGCTGCCATGTTCTTTTTAGCAAGAACTGGCATTCTCCTGGCAACCTTTCCAAACAAGCCATACTTGTTCAGTCTTTTTCTTATTGTACTGTCATGAACTTTAATGTTTAACATGCTAACTGAGGTTTTTTTTTGCAGTTTCACTGAGCATTGCATGGTCTGAGCTTGGGGTGAATTTGCTGGGATGTCCACTCGTAGCATTGTTTTAACACGCACCTGAATGCTCCAAACTAGGGGTTGTCAACCTTTCCTATCAAAGAGCCATTTTTGAACAGTTTTTGCACCAAAAAGTATGTATGGAGCTGCAGAACATATTTGAGCTTGACACTGAAAGTGAGAGAGCCTAAAAAATAAAGATTAGTCTACTGAGAGTGCTAATAGGTGTATTTTAAAATCTTTTATCATGTGATTACTTTATATTATCATTTGGTATTTAACTTATATTTTACTTTGAATTTATAACATTAAGTCATAGAAGTTAAATAATTTTCAACAAAAAAAATCTACTTGCATGTGTGCAAGCCACTTTGAGTCCTAAGGGAGGCTGTACACCTGAAACAAAATGAAAATGGCTTACTTTTCTTATATACAGTATAAGGCATATAGACTAACAGCTTTAGCTTTCTTTTCAGTTCAGTTTTGACTAAAGTCAAGCCACACATCAGGCACGCTGGTAAGCCGTCAGCCTTGTAGGTGAAAGGAAACAAATCTTAAAAAAAAAAACAAGAACCATTGTTCATTTGTGCATTTGCATTTAACTAGTCACAAGGAGCCACTGAAGGTGGGCAAAAGAATCATGTGTAGCTCTGGATCGAGAGCCCAGCAAACTACCACAACCTTTGTTTTTATCGAGGTGGTCACATTTTCTGATGGCCAATTATTTAAGTGCAATTAGCAGCAGCTGATTTCTGCTTAACCTCTTAATTTTTATGAAAGCAGTAAAGGTGTGCTTTTTCCACAGGACTACATACTCAACATGTTGTTTTCACATGTTGACTCAAAACTAAATGAACACATCAAAGTCAACTGAAAGACTTTCTAGCTTGGGAAATCTGAAATATTGGGTGGAGCACATGAATGCAGTTTAAGAACTCCATCCTCTCATCCAAATTTGGTTGTTCCTGCCTCCCAAAAAAAACAAGGTGGCAAGATAGCCAAAACACTAAAACTGAGTCCATAAGTCCATCTTTTATATACAGTCACACACAAAACTTGTTAGGATCAGATTTTTAGTTTGGTCTTTTCACAGGATTTTATACAGTATAGCCAGACCTTTTCTTTTTTTTCACTCTGGAGTTCAACTACAACCTCAATTCCAAAAAGTTGGGACGCTGCATAAAATATAAATAAAAACACAATACAATGATTTGCAAATCTCATAAACCAAAATTTTATTCACAAAAGAACATAAAAATGTTTCAGATGTTTAAGGTGAGACAGTTTACTGTTTCATTAAAATTACTAGCTCATCTTGAATTTGATGGCAGCAACACTTCTCCAAAAGGTTAGGAGAGTGCCATGTTTACCACTGTGTAGCATCCCCTCTTCTTTTTTGTACCATGAACACTAATGCACTCCCATACTACGCAGACTTTTGAACTGAGCACTGATAACAAGCTGGATGCCCCCCCTCCTTTTTAGTCTGGAGATCACAATATCCACGATTTCCAAAAAAGATTTTCAAATTTCAATTTGAAATTCAGTTTTCCACTTTTCCTCAGTCCATTTTAAATGAGCTTTGGCCCAGAGAAGATGGCCATATTTCTGGATTTACATATGGCTTCTTCTTTGCATGATAGAGCTTCAGTCTGCGTTTGAAGATGGCTTGGCTAAGTGTGTTAAAGAGAATGATTTCTGGAAGTGTTCCTGAGCCCATGCAGTGATTTCCATGACAGAATCATGTCTGTTTGCAGTGCAGTGCTGCCTGAAGGTCAGATGTGTCTCTTGCACACAGAGATGCCTCTAGATTTTCAGAATCTTTTGATGATCTCATGTACTGTATTTGATGGAATATTCAAATTCTTTGCAATTTTACATTGAAGAACATTATTCTGAAATTGCTGAACCTTTGTCCAACTTTACTTCTGAGAGCAACATGTTTCTCTACATGTTTCTTTTGAGTACAACTTACTTTTCCAGCCTTTTGTTGCCCTTGTTCCAACTTTTTTGAGACATGTTGCTGCCATCAAATTCAATATAAGCTAGTATGTTTCATGAAATAATAGAAGTCTCACTTTTAACATCTGATATGTTCTTTTATGAATAAAATATTGATTTATGAGATTTGCAAATCACTGCATTGTGTTCTTATTTATATTTTATGTAGCGTTCCAACCTTTTTGGAATTGGGATTGTAGGTAAGCAAGGTGATGAATATTTGTATGGACCTCTGGCCGAGCATAAAGAAGCACGAGACAAGTTTTCTTCTTCAAATATATAATCTTAGTTCAGTCATACAGATATATACATTGTATAATAAATAATATTTATAAAAACATAACATTTACGATTATAAAATAAAAAGGGAATTATTCAACTTTAAAACATTTGTACAAAACTTTGGATATAGCGGGGAAAGTAAAGGGGTGGGTCTTGGGGTTTCGGGTGTTTGGGAGGGTACTGAACACAGAAAGGTAGGCCCAGGTAGGGTGGGCTGTGTAGAAGATGATGCAAACACTAAGCTATGTCACAAAAAGAAGACAGCCTACACACTACTGGGTAACTTGTGTTTTTGTTGTTGAATATAATTAATAGGAAGCAGGTGGGACTGTCAGAACATGTTGCTTGGAAACCTCTCATGGTTTGTTCCACGATTGCAAAGAGCCAGCGTGCTGTCTGTCCAGCCATCCATCCTTTTCTGTTTGCCACTTGTAGCTGTCATGCACACACAC
>VUQH01088019.1:3281-66823 GCA_015106775.1 Etroplus canarensis
AATAATTGTTGTGTTTCCAGGTGTCGTGTGGGCTTTAGTGGGCGTTACTGTGATGACTGCATCCGATACCCAGGCTGCCTCCATGGCACCTGCCAACAGCCTTGGCAGTGTAACTGCCAGGAGGGGTGGGGTGGGCTTTTCTGCAACCAGGGTGAGTTTACTGACAAATTTACTACAGGGCTATTCCCCTCTTGGACCCACTTTGCTTCAGATTGAAACTCTACTGTTTGTAAATGCTGGTTATTGTTGGTGTCTCCAGATCTGAATTACTGCACACACCACAAACCCTGTCTTAATGGAGCCACTTGCACCAACACTGGCCAGGGAAGCTACACTTGTTCCTGCCTACCTGGATACACAGGTGCAAGCTGTGAGATCCAAGTCAGTGAATGTTCTGGCAATCCGTGTCGTAATGGAGGAAGCTGCAATGTGAGTACCACAGGAGGGGAAGAGAGAGAAAGAGGGATGATGTGAAAAAGAGAAACTTATGTGTAACCACTGTTTACATTCTTTCAAAAAAAACAGGACAACGACAGTGGATATAAGTGCACCTGCCCACCTGGTTTTTATGGCAACAACTGTGAGTTAAGCGCCAACACATGTGCAGATGGGCCTTGCTTCAATGGCGGACATTGTGTTGACAATCCTGAAGGTGGCTACTTCTGTCAGTGCCTTGCGGGATATGCTGGCTTCAACTGTGAGAAGAAAATTGACCACTGCTCGTCCAACCCCTGTTTAAACGGTACATTTAGTGCTTTTAACTTAACTTGCAAGTGCAAGTACAGCAAGAGTTAAAATATCTGGAGATTAATCCTTGGTCTTTATCTTAATCCCTCTCCCCTTTGCAGGTGCAGAATGTGTGGATCTGGTGAACTCCTACCTCTGTCAGTGTCCTGAGGGGTTTTCAGGTCCTAACTGCGAGGAAAGCAGCAGTGGCATTTCTGTGTACTGTCTGTCCTTCCCTTGCCAGAATGGTGGGACATGCCTAGAAGCAGGGAATGGCTACACCTGTAGTTGTCCTCCGGGTATGATGGCTGTCAATAAACTTCTTTATGTTTGTGAGTTTTTTCTGTAGTTTATTATCATTTTCTCAGACTCTTTAACTCTCCTCCTTTTTTAGGTTATACTGGCAAAAACTGCAGTTCACCCATTTCCCGCTGCTCTCACAACCCCTGTCACAATGGAGCTACCTGCCACGAGCGTGGCAGTCGCTACATGTGCGCCTGTGTGCCTGGCTATGGAGGTCATAACTGCCAGTTCCTTTTACCAGAGATTCCCAGGGGGCAGCCGGTTGTGGATGGACCTGATCGAATATATTCAGGTGGTGAAAATCATGATGGTGTGGAGGACGATGACGATGGATTCCCTTGGGCGGCCGTGTGCGCGGGTGTCTTCCTTGTTCTTGTCATCCTGATCGGCTGCTCGGTCTTGGTGGTCTATGTTCGGGTGAAACTGCAGGAGCGGCACAGTCATCACGGTGACAGTGTCCACAGTGACAGCCACGAGACCATGAACAACCTGACGACCACTAACAACTGTCTCCGCAGTGACAAGGAACTGGGTTCCCTGATGACGACGTCAATTAAAAACACCAACAAGAAGGCAGATTATCATTCGGACCTGGCTGGATCTCTGGGAGGAATGAGTGGAATCAGTGGGCTCAACGGATCCGAGAAGAATGGCTTTAAGACTCGCTACTCCAGCGTGGAGTACAATCTGGTCCACGAGCTCCAGCCTGAGGAGCTGTCACGTTGCAAAGAAGAGGAACACCAAGAGTCAGAGGCCAAATGTGAAATGCTGGATGAGTCTGACACAGAAGAAAGGTACAGGAAGAGAAAAAACAGGTAAAAAATCTGTACTTATTGGTTGGGAATGTTTCATGCAGATATCACCTTAATCACAGTAAAAGCATTTGTTCCTTGAAGGAAAGCATTTCTGATCCTCTGCTCTTCTTTATCACAGTGATGCATCAGAAAGGAAACAAGTGACAGAGTCACCGAGCTGCAGTGAAGCCAAATATCAGTCATCCACTGACCTGAACTGTCACGCAGTGAGTGATCTTAATTATCATTCGACCAGTGACATCAAAGTCCAGTCAACCAGTGATGTTGAATACAACAGTCCCAGTGACAGCCGGTACCACTGTTCTACTGACACCAAATACCAGTCTGTCTACGTCATATCGGACCAGAAAGATGAATGTATTATTGCCACAGAGGTGAGTACACAACATAGAATTAAATGCCAAAAGGAAACACACACAAAATAACTGAAATTCTAAATACTGACCTTGCTATTTTTGTTTTACAGGTATGATACCAGGCTAGCATTACCAGATGGTGGTCCACACACACACACACACACCAGCCTTGAGCAGTAGAGCTCAGCTTGTCGCCAGGAGGTTTTACTCCTGCTGTTTGCTGCTGTTCCCTGGGAATTACCAGAGGACTTTGAGCCAATGTGCTGATGAGCCCACTTGGCAAGGACTTAGTACTACAGTAGTACTACGGGTAAATGCTGGGTATTTCTGACTTTGGATGGATGTAGGCCTAATGCTGACTCAGTGCTATGGATGGAGTACCAGAAGACAGTGCTAGCACTCATACAGACTTTGTACAGAAAGAGTGTTGACTGAGTACTCGCTCTGTCAAATGAAGACTGCTGGAGAACTGACAAAGATGATGATGAAGATGATGATGCTCGTAACAGGATGAACTCCAGTCAGTGGAATATGGACTTGCATGTTGACAGCTGATATTGTAGTACCTTGGGGTACTGATTGAATGAACAGCGAAGTACCTTTGGAGTACTGAGAATTTATGAAGTACTGTTGTAGTACAGTTATGTGCTGTGTTTTACAATGCAGTGTAAAATCTGTCATGGATATTAAATAGTTCATGTTCTACGCAGTGCTGCCAAGTAGAGGGTAGAGCTGCTATGGTTTAGTCATTAAAAAAATCTCAATTTGAGCTTTCCTGAGACAAGCAAAACAGTGGGACTTCTGTGGCAGCATAAAATCTCTACTTCTACAGCACTGACACAACCAATGCTTGCTGAGCTGGTTCTCAGCACAAATTAGAGGACTAAAGACTCCAGTAATGACTGCAGATTGATCCAACATGGATTCTGTTGGGCCATACTGGCCTTTGACCCCTGGAAGTTGTGATACACAGGGAAATGTTTTGGGCAGAGCAACTTTCAGCATTAGAGGAAAAACAAAACATATGTGAAGTTAAATTACAAGTTATCTGTGATTTCTGTTTTAATTCACCGCAAACCCCTTTATAGAACATTTCCTGAATTTTGTGAAATTGCATCAGCAACTCAAATTGATAGTTTGGTCTTCTTTTTCTTGACCTCTATTGATGGTATTGATTTTTCCAAGTAGGCTGAGCTCTAAAGGACTAGTCTTAACTGCCAAGACCTCATTGCACTATGGAGGTGGGTGTACGTGTGTGGGAGACAGTACGCGCGCGCGCGTGTGTGTGTGTGTGTGTGTGTGTGTGTGTGTGTGTGTAGTAGAGTTCATAGTTCATACCTGTGTCATTGTATGTACTGCTCACTTCCACTTCCCTCATTCTTCCACTGTTACCCAATTCAAGGACACCATCACCCTGCCTGCCATTGGTTAGATCATTTGTTTTTATTTTATTTGTTATCTAAAGAAAGATGTATTCCTTTAATTTAATTATGTAATTATTTGTGCTCCATTTTGTTGCGATTTTTTTGTTAATTAATCCTGTTATAATTTAAGTTGAATTGTTTTTATCTGGCAGATAATGTATGTATGTAAGTTTGTATGTATGCATGTATGTGTTAGGCACTTGAGACCACTGTGACTGTGTTGTATTTAAGAAAAAAGTCGTATGTACAAAGCCTGTCATTTTTATTACTGGAAAAAAGTGCATTATTTTTCCAAAATAAAAAAGGAATGAAATATATCATGTGCAATGTTGAATGATTTCATATTTATATGTGTTTTTTTTTCCCTAATTCAACTTAAGGAGGGAAATGTGTCCTCTATGGTATAGTGGTTTATATACTCAGATCACACAGAAAAGGTCCCCAGTTTGCATCTGGAAGGAAACATAAGCCAAGGTAGTCCTAATGCCAATACCAAGCCTGAATAAACGGGAGGGCATCCAGTGTAAAATCTGTGCCAAATCACACAGGCAGATTCATCTGCTGTGAAAACCCCTTGGGGGAAAAAGGAAGAAGCTCAAAGAACATTTTTTACTTAAGGAGGGAAAAAAATGATTATGAGAAGTATGTGCTTACATCAACTTCCTGCTGTGTGTTCATCACCTTAAAAGTCATCTAAACAAAACAAAAATATTCAGCCATTACTCCTTTTAAAAGCTATCTGGAAAATTGAAGCTGAGGGATTTGATGTTACTAAGTGATTGTATAAGTATTTTGTATGTGAGCATATGTATGTGTGTGTGTGTTTGTGTGTGTGTTTGTCTGACACAGCAGAAGACTGTCTCCTTGTGGAACCACTAAATGAGACAAAGACACACCCCATAATCATAGACCGCTTAGCTAACCTCCTCTGGGGCCAGACCCATCTCCTTGTGTGTATTGTAATGTGTGTGTGTGTGTGTGTGTGTGCGTGTGAGTATTTTCATGTATGTGTGTGAAAGAGAGTCCATATGGGCCCATATGTGGGTATTTATATTAGTCTGCATCTTAATGTGTTTCTGAATGAATCTTTTTTCTGTGATTCTGAGTACATGAGTATCAGTGCGTGTGTGTTTGAGTGTGTGTGTGATCTTGTTTTAAGCAGAGGGGTATTTATAGCTGAAGAGAGAAACCACCAGTCTGGATTTAGTCCCAGTTGCCCCTGCCTGACTATTTTGTGTGTGTAAGTGTGTGTGTCATTCAGCGACCACTGGAAGCATAGACGTAGTCATCAAAGAAACTCATCTGGTTTGCAGTCTTATATAAACACACACACCACATACACAAGACGGTGAAATTGGATGACAGATGATCAGAAATTTACTGCAATTACAGAGAACACACTGTATTAAGTGTCGACATGAAATACATTAACACACACACACACACACACACACACACACACACACACACACACACACACACAGAGGTCATGGACTGGCTGACTGAAGTTAGATTTAAATAATGGAGAAGAAAGAAAGTTTACAAAAGTTAATGATTCTTCCATGTACTGATACTGAGTCCCATTAAGTGATGAATCCTTCACATCCTAACAGATTTTACAGAGCAGCAGATTGCACCAAGTGACCTGCCACCGGCTATAGACACAGTGACAGTTGCCCTTCCAAAGACTGCAACTGTGGCTGCTCAAAAAGTATTTGCTTGTATTACACAAGCAGCAGGCAGTTGTTAGCACATACCATGCTAAGCTTTTTAACTTAACTTTTTTTCTGGGCCACAATAGCTTTTCGCTGAGTTGGAAAATCACAGGAGACAGGCTTAAAGCTGGTCCTTTGTTGTTGTTAGGCTGTCCTCCGGCCCCCGAACAGTCGCACACACTCGCGTCCTCCCTCTCTGCATCTCTCTGGTGTCAATAGTCAGACAAAGCCCTGGTGACTGGCTGCCATTTGCTGCCCTGCTGCACATAAAGAACAGCAACTCTTTGAACTTCTGAGGGGGAAATCAAAATTTCTTCATGGTCAAATCTATAGAGAAATGTTTATCCAGCCAGTCCACTGTTCACATGTATGTGTTTTTGCTTATCCTTCAGCTAAAACTGACATTTTCTTTAGCTCTTAAAGAAGCAAACGCTGTACCATCATTCATACCGTAGGATGTTTAACTTCCAGAGGTCATGCAAACATGGAAGCTTAACGTCAACATTCAAAACAACACAAAAAATGTGAACACAAATGTCAACATGTGTGTGTGTAGGATGATATATTGTCTGGTTCAGTTTCTCCCCCCTCTCTCTCAATTTTTATACTGACAGTGAGTAGGCAGGACCGTAGCTAATCCACAGAACAGGCTGTTTAAGTGTGTCTCAGCTATAATCTGATTAATCTGTCCATTCATACACTCCTCTCCTCTCACAGATCTGTTTGAATGCAAAAGTGTGTGTTTGTGTGCGTATGTGTGTGTGTAAACATATATGTTGATGTCCACTGGTGTGTGGATGGATAGAGGGGCAGGAAGAGATTGTTGAGAAGAGGGCAACAAGGAGCGAAGAAAAAAAGCTCACACTTTGGTAGTGACCCTTCTTTTGTCCACGTAACGGTCACCTGTCACTTACACACCCACCCACACACACACACACACACACACACACACACACACACATCAACAAATTAAAACAAAGAGTAAGTTTGTGTGGGACAATATTTGATATATTTCACACATGAAGGACAAATGTATTTTATTTGAATATCTGAATGCAGCATTTCCAACTCTAAATGGAAGCTTCCAGTATTTTTATATCCATCTCTTAAATCATCCTTTTTTGAGACTGACAAAAATGTGGAAAAAAAAACTCTAGGATCACCACCTTCCATTAGTTTCACAGAGTTATTGGAAGTTTCCGAGTCTTTAACTTAGCTGCATTTCCTTTTATGTGTGGTAATTTTTTATCACATTCCACAAAAATATATATAATAGCTTGAATCTTTGTGGTGACTCAGACTTTTCCACCTTGAAGCCTAAATAGCAAAAGAAGGTGACATGTTAACCTGGAGGAGAGCCATGATAGCAGCCTTTTCTGGTTTCTTCACAACCATTTGCTAAAAGCCAGACTTTAGAAAGGAGTATGCTGACATTTGGAAACCAGAGCCAATCAAAATGTGGGACAGGGGGATGGGGGATAAAAATGTTTCATAGTCCCACATAAAAATGGACACCTGGTTCCCCTAATGCAACTTTATTTATATTGCACATTTCATTCCAGGTGAGAGCACAATGTGCTGCGCAAAGTGATAATTATCATAGAAGTTGAAGTCACCGCAACTATGTGGTATGTATAAACATAAAGGCATGAGGTATAAGCAAATACTTTTAAAACAAACACTAAAATAAAACATGTAACTTCAAAAACATCAAGGAAAGAAATAATTCAGAGCACTAACTAAATGGTAAAAATTGGAGGGCCATGTGAATCAAAACCATTTAAACACAGGGTTTTTAAAGTGTTGATGACTGAGGAAGCCAGCATATGATTGAGGGCAGCACAGAGAACAAAACAATCTTCAATTATTGATTTTATTTTGTAATTTTGTGCTGGTAGTGATTTTCATTTCTTTTTTTTTACTATTTGTGAGGTGGCTGTGAACTTTGTTCTGCAATGATGGCAAGAACTAAAATGTTAAAACTGGAGGAAAATGTTCCCATGTCCTAGTAGTATATCATAGAACAACATAACTGTGGATGAAAGCAATGTACAGTACTGCTTTCTTTACTTGTTGCTCTCATGGGTTGTATAAAATGTGGCAAATGGCTGTTATTGTGCAATGGGCCACACTTTGAAAACTACAGCTTTATACCAACCAGTTACCAATAAAGAAAAAAATTATTAGACCTGTGTAATACAAATATTTAAAAAGCTAAATATTAAATAAGATAATCAGTAGGACTACCAAACCAGACCACTGAAAGTAATGTTTTCAGTTAGGTTTTAAAAGGATAGAATAAGAGCACAACTAAAATGACTGAGTCTGATCCAGTTTCTGAAGTTTTTATGCAGACCCAGGGAACTACCAGATTGCCTGTTCAAGATGGCCCAAGGTCTACAGCAGGTTTATTCACGAGCATGTTAGAGCTAACAAAGAACTTTTGAATAAATTCTAAATTTTAACAAAAGCCAGTGTAATGACCTCAGCATGTGTTATATGGTCATGTGTCCTAAAACTCTGTCAGTTGCACACTGGAGATGCTCACATCAATCAGGATGCTTTCTGATATTCGTGTGAGCAATTCATCACAGTAGTCCAGCCAACTAGGGGGAAAAACATGAGCAAGTTTTTTCTGTGTCTTCCAGGAAGAAAACACAGCAACAGTGATCAGGATGATACCCACTTTTCTAGCCTATGTGACTCAAGGGACAATTGGTGCAATTTAAAAGAGACTTCCTGTATGCTGGCCAGGCAAATTTCAAAGATTTTTTTAAATGGGGTGGCACAGGACGGTCCACCAACCATTCTGGGGGGGGCTATATTTCCCATTTGGAAATATAGCTGCCCCATAATAATATAGTTCAAGAAGCTCAAGATGTAACAACAGTTATATGAGATAAAAACTACAGTCTAGTTATGGCTGAAAATATTTTTAATTTTACACAGTTATACAAGTAAATAATAGTGTCTCACACATCTTTTATTTGCAGTTTACAAAGTAAAGGAGTAAAGGTATGGTAGGCGGCGGGCCACACCACTGTGATGTACATGAGGAGGAATCCAACTTTCAGAATGTACACATTCATTGTTTACCATTTATAAATAAACTAATAGCTTTCACTGCATGCAATATTATTTAACATTTCATAATCATATATTTACAATGATGCATCGATAAGGACAAAGCTACCTTTCATAGAAAAAGGTGAGCCGGACCTATAATTTCTGTCAGTAATTGAATAAACATGACAATTACATTTCAGGGAAGACCAGTGCCACCCCAGGCCCCCCTTAGAACTGCTCCTGGTGCTGGTGTTTGCCCTGATGTTCAACTGTATAAAAGTAAGACATCCAGTGTTTAATTCTGTTGACATAAATGGAATTTTTGCTCAGATCATTGAAAGATAAAGAAACACAAAACTGCACATTATCATAGTAGCATACATTGTTACCACAATTATGTTATACTTGTCAGCCCGTGCAGCACAAATTCAACAATAATGGGCCAAAAGTGACCAATAGGGAACCCCACACAATCTGAAAAAAGCCAAATGTAAATTCCCAAGACAAGCACTAATTGAGGATCATCTGGTCAATAGAGTTTGTTGCATAATAATGAGTTCAAATGTACAGCCAGAATCATCATCAGAGGTGAGAAGAATAAAAAGCAACAGATGGTTCGGGCTCCCACAGATCCCTGATCTCAGCTCCACTGAAACAGTCTGCTGTTACATGAAGATGCAGAAGACATTGAGCCAGCTTCAATTCACAGAAAAGCCGTAGCAAGTTCTTTAATGGTTTTCTCGCAAAAAAATTCAACAGCAGAACTCCACTTTTCTAGATATTTTGGTGTCATTTTGGTGGTGTAAAAATGGTTGAAGATGTTTGGAATGACCTGCTAAGTACCTCCAAGAAAGCACTGTGAAGAACTGATGAAGCTTTATTAATTTTGGAGGAATTTATTCTGAGAAATCACATTAGGTTCAGATGCAGTCTGGGAACTTACAGCCATATAAAAAAGAAAGTTGTCATGGGGCTTTATGTAGTCCTGTGAAAAAAAAGTCTCCTACTGCTTCCATAGGAATTAAGAGGGTATGTAGCAGCCAAGTGCTGTCAATCAAATGCACTGATCATCAGCCAGTGTGATCACGTCTATGAAAGCAGACGTTTTGGGAGTTAGCTGGCCTGGAGCATTCAGGTGTGTTATTACAGTACCACAATCTTCCCAGGAGTGACACAAATTCACCTCAGATTCTACAGGCCTCAGTTAACATGTTAAATGTTGAAGTTCATGATAGTCTTTTTCTTCTTCTTCCTCTTTCGGGGTCGCCACAGCAGATCATCTGCCTCCATCTCACCCTATTCCTTGCCTTCTCTTCCCTCACACCAAACCTCTGAAGCACGCTTTCCCCCCCCTCCCCCTCCTTTGTCTTCCACCAGCCCTTATCCAGTATGGAAGTCGTATTATGAATCCACATATTTGATTTTCGCAAAGATTTTACGCCAGATGCCCTTTCTACCCTCCCCTCCCCACGCACTAGGAGTACACTTGCATGTGGGACCCTGCAGATTGATTTATAAATGTAGAATTTACACCAGATGCCCTTCCTGATGCAATCCATGGTGAGAGGGCCTTGTGTCCCTACCTGGAAATGAACCAGGGACCTTTTGCTTGGAAGGCGAATGTGTAAACTGTAGACTCAACAATTATAGTTGTTTGGGAGGATTGCCAGGAGAAAGGTTCTCTCTAAAAATATAGCAGCATGTCCCAAGTTTGTAAAGACTTTTGAAACAATGGCCTTTGGACAGACAAGATCAAAGTGGAGATGTTTCACCATGCTGCACAGTGTCACATTTGGTGAAAACCAAACACAGTATATCAGTGCAAACCAGCATACCAGCTGTCAAGTATGATGATCAATCATTATCAAAATTGGAATACTTTATTAATCCCTTGGGGGGGGGGGTATTGCTTAAGGGGTAATGATTTGGGTTTGTTTTGCAGCCAAAAGACCAGGGTACCTTGCAGTCACTGAGTTGGCTGTAAGCTCCTCTGTATACCAAAATATTCAATTCAAATGTAAGGCTATCTGTTCAACAACTAAAGCCTGGCTGAAATTGGGTCATGCAACAGCACAATAATCCAAAGCACATCAGCAAATCTACAACAGAATGACTGAAAAACAAAAGAGTCAAGGTGTTGCAAATGACCCAGTCAAAGTCCAGACCTAAAACCAATTAAAATGCTGTGGCTGGACCTCGAGAGAGCTGTGCATGAACAAATGACTGAAACTCTCATTGAACTGAAGCCACATTGCAAAGAAGAGATGGCTAAAATTCCTCCAGTCTGAGAGACACAGAAAACCATTACTTCAAGTTATTTCTGCCAAAGGTGGCTCTACAATATGCTGAATAATAGGGTGTGCTTAGTTTTTTTAAATGACTGCTCAGTCTTATAAAAGCTTTCCTTATCACATGACTATATTATACCAACGCAATAAACCACATTTTCATCTCAGTATTTTATGGACAGTGCCAAAAAGTGTAACAAAAAGAAAATAAGTTTATATTCAGACTGTATCTAATTTATAGGGATATTTTTCTTTCCTGTTTTCCAGGCTCACCGTGATAAGGTATTTGTCTCGTGACGCTTGATGTGTTTAACTAACTTGCTTGCATTACTTTATTTACCAGCTTAAGATCTTAGTTACTCTAGTTTTCCTACACACAAAGTAAACATAAAGCTCGTCCTCTCCACATTTCAAATTTTTTGCTGATTCGCAGTTTCGTGAAGCAGTATTATAACAGTGACCCACAGACTTTACACCCTTCTTCACTCTGTCAGTTATTAGCATTTCAATCTGTCACAAATCTCCACACTCCCAGAACATCACTGACTAGAGATTTTTGGGTATAAATCTTGTGGGAAAACAGTGATTTCTCTCTCAGCCATCCTCCATTGTTGAGTTTGAACAAACGAAGTGACCACAGCAGCCCAAGTCACACAATGACAGACAGCTTATTCAGCTACTTCATCTGTTGCAGCTCCCCAGGGACAAGGCTCTGATCTTTTCCCAGAGCTCTACCTCTCTCATTCATTCAGTTCACCCCCTCTTTCCTTCTCTTTTCCTGACTGTCATTCTCTAACTCTATTTGCACAACATGCCTCTAATATACTTTTGTTTCCCTTTTCATATGGTGTCTTTTTAAATCATAATTTTGGGGTTTACTTGGAAGTCAAAGCAATTAAAACAAACCACGTTTCTCAGTTCTCTTTGAGATCATTGTTTTGTTTTGTTTTGTTTTTTGTATTTTGTTTATTGTCATCTCTCCCTGGGGGTTAAACTGGTTGTAAAGAGAGAGTCATTCCTTCAGAGACACCAGTTCCCATCAGCACCTTCTGGTCATTACTGGTGCATCGTGGGAACAGCTTGGCGGGTACAATGATTGGCTAGAACAATAAAGCTGGGGGGCAACACAAAGGACACGCCCACTGCATGATGGGAAAGAGCAGCAGAGGAAGCAGATGTTGTCACAGAGGACACACAGAAGGGGAGGGAGAGAGATAGAGGGTATCTCTCGCTCTCTCTCTGTCTCTCTCTCTGAAGGGTTTGCTTTGTATTCAACTTTTTAGTTGTAGGTGAGAAGAGAGAGAAGTTTACCTGCTTTTGACAGAGAGGTGCTTCTTTGTTCAGTAAGGTAAAGGCCAGAGCACACCAGGGTGGTCAGATTCTCAGAGGTCCTCCTAATCTGCTTGATTTGCCTCTCAGAACTCCTATTATTGGCCTCTAATGTGATATCGTACATATAGATAGACAACGAGACACTTCAAAGAAAAAAACCTGAAATGCATAAGTGGAGAAATGAGAAGTGCAGATGACTCCATACAAAGCACAAAAAAATCACTGAAAGGTGTGTGATGATGTTTGTGAGTATGGAAATCATATAAATCATGTGCTCTGGCCACAGTTACCAGATCACTGCCGACCACGATTGATGTGTTCCTGCTCTCCAACACAGTGATAAACACCAAAATTAGGGCTGTGTGAGGTGGTTGGAAAGAAGAGATCTTGGCAGGACACCATTGGAAAGACTTGGAAAGTCTGCAGGAAAAAACTGAATGATGTAGGAAAGAAGAGCCATTTCATATGTTATAATTTGTTTTGACCAGCCACCTATCCTACATGGGGATATGACCTTTGAAAGCTTACCTAAAATGTACTTTTTAAAGTTTTCTCCATTAATCAGAAACCAGATAAAATGCTTGTGCCAATGCTTGTTTCTTTAACTCTACATCACAGACGTTGAATTGGTGCAGGTTTGCTGTTTAACCTGGTCTATCATATGATGATTATGCTCAAAGTTCATAATGCCTAAAACAATTATGAGCAAAAACTGGATTCTGGCTTAGGATTGTGATACTCAGAGTGGGCGCAAATTTTATTTCTTTGTAGTTTTTAATAAAACTTAAATGTATTTTTTCAGCCTTAATATTTTTTTTATTTGCAGCTACTTCTTGTGTAAAGTTATGTGGGCTCATAAATGCCAGAAAAAATAAGACTACTTAAAAGATCACCAAATTTTGACCCAACTATGTGTACTTTAACCCTAGAATACTAACATCAGCACCCAGCGTTAGTGTTCAAGGGTTAAAGTACTAACCCTGGAAGACATTAGTGTTCTAGGGTTAAGGGCCTCTTATTCAGAAAATTTTCATAGTATGAAGGAAAATTTTCTACGGCTTTATTAAGTACGGCAGCACTGTTGCTTCACAGCAAGAGGGTCTGGATTCAAATCCAACAGCTGGCTGCCTTTGACCCTTCTGTGTGGAGTTTGCGTGTTCTCCCCGTGTTTGCATGGGTTCTCTCCGGGTGCTCCGACTTCCTCCCACATTCTAGAGACATGCAATGGGGGTTAGGTTAATTGACAATTCTAAATTGACCATAGGTGTGAATGTGTGCATGAATGGTTGTTTGTCTCTCTGTGTTGGCTCTGCAACAGACTGGCAACCTGTCCAGAGTGTACCCTGCCTTTCGCCCTATGATAGCTGGGATAGGCTCCAACACCCCCCCGCGACCCTGAATTGGACAAGCGGAAGAAGATGAATGAATGAATGATGAATGTAATATATCTAATGGATACAGCTACAGGATAAGTGTTGTACAATTTCACAACCCCAACTCCAAAAAGGTTGGGATGTTGTGTAAAATATGAATACAAACACAATGCAATAGTCTGCAAGTCTCATAAACCAATATTTTCATTCAGAAAAGGACAAAGAAAACATCAAATGCTCAAAGTGAGGAATTTTACTATTTTATGAAAAATGCTAGCTCATCCTGATGGGAGCAGCACATGCCAAAAAAGGCAGGAAAAGTAAATGGTCCTAAAAAGAACCTGTTGGAGGATCATGTTGAAACTAATTAAGTTCACTGGCAATGGGTGTGTTTGGGTATAAAAAGAGCACCTTAGAGAGGCAGAGTGTCTCAGAAGTAAATATGGACAGAGGTTCAGCAATCTGCCAGAAACTATGTTTACAAATTGTGGAGCAATTTCACAATTGCAAATTCACAATGTTCCACAACAAAAAATTACAAAGACTTTAAATATTACATCATCTACAGTATATAATATACCCAAAAGATTCTGAAAATCTGAAGATATCTCTGTGTGCGAGGGACACAGTCAAAAACCAATGTTGGATGCTTGTGATCTTTGGGGCCCTCAGGTGGTGCTGCACTTTAAACAGGCAAGATTTTGCCACGGAAATCATTTCATGGGCTCAAGCACACTTTCAGAAATCATTGTTAGTGAACATGTTTGGCCGTGTCATCCATAAACACAGGTTAAAGCTCTATAATGCAAAGTAGAAGTCATATGTGAAAACGATCCAGAAATGCTGCCATCTTCTCTGGGCCAAAGCTCACTTAAAATGGACTGAGGCAAAATGAAAAAAAAACAGTTCTGGGGTCAGACGAATTCAAATTTTAAATTCTTTTTGGAAATTATGGATGCCACATCCTCCCAACTAAAGAGGAGAGGGACTATCTGGCTTATTATCAGTGTTTAGTTCAAAAGCCTGTGTCTCTGATGGTATTGGAATGCATGAGTTCCTATGGTATTGGCAACTTGCACATCTGGAAAGGCACCATCAGTGCTGGTCAGTCAGTGAAACTTAACATTTAAGAGCATTTTTAACATGAAAACCTAACTAGTTATCTCTGCATATTTTAGTCAGGTGATAACATGTTTTAAGAAGCTGGTCAAAATCAAATTCACAAGAATAGTCTTAACTTGGATATACAAATAAAAGATGATAAATATTTGACTTCAACTACTCAGCAGAGGCTGGTGTTCCGGCTTTGTACAGTATTTATACCTGTATATTATATGTTATAAAGAATTTCTGTGACATTAAAACTTTTAAATAAGGGAAAATAATTTTGTAATAACAAAGCATCCACATCAATTGTAAACTCATAAAGCAGCTAATAATTGTGAGCTTAAAGTTCACTGTAATGTCTGTAACATGTTTTAAGAAGCTGGTCAAAATCAAAATCACAAGAATAGTCTTCACTTGGATATATACCAATTTTGAGCAAACATTTTTGCCTTCAGTTATAAATAGAGAATATCTATGTTAGCGCAGCCTGTACAGCTACTGAGCATCTTTCAAAAAGAGGAGGGACCAAAGACAGGAAAGAACGCAAGGAGGACTTGTTATGCTACCAGACTGGCCTGCTACAAGAGAGAGCAGGGAGGGAAACATTTGGATTATCGTTAAAGTCTATATTAGTTGGTAAGTAACTAAACAAGAGTGACTTGTTTACAGCAACAGCTGAAGATGACTATTGGTACTGAACTTCTTTAGTATTAGCTGTAACACTACAAAGTTAGGGCACTATGTTGGTGAAGGTTTAGTCCATAATAGTTGCATTAGTGACCTGCTTTATTCATGATTAAACTCACTGCAAAGAAGACCCAGGACGGTTGAGCAATGGGAATCCTATATCAGACAAGAATGGGAAAACATTCCTCTCTCAAAGGTCCAGCAGCTGGTCTCCTCAGTTCCCAGATATTTATAGACTGTTGTTAAAAGAGGAGAGAATGCTACACAGTGGGAAACATGGCCTTATACCAATTTTTTTAGATGTGTTGTCATCAAATTCAAGACGAGCTAGTATTTTTCATGAAATAATAAAATGTCTCACTTTCAACATTTGATTGTTTTCTATGTTCTTTTGTGAAAACAATACTGGTTTATGAGATTTGCAAATCATTGCATTGTGTTTTTCTTTATATTTTGTATGGCATTTTAACTTTTTTGGAATTGAGGTTATATAATCACACTCAAAGAAAAGGGGGTATTTCTGATTTAAAAGGTATAAGAGAAGAAAATGTGTGTTTATGTGGTGGGGGATTGTGAAACAGGAGCTGAGAAAATGACTAACAGACCATATGTAAGCTTGTGGGTGATACATGTGCAATGCAATGTGCAAATGCAATATTTGTAGAATTTGTTTGCCTGCTTGTTTGTGTGTGTGCCAGGCTGTGTGTGCATACAGTATGTCTACTGAGGAAAGGCAGTTTGACAAGTTAATCCACTCTAAACATCCTAATGGGAACATCCCCACAGGCTGCTACTCTTCCGCTATGGAGATTATTTTTGCATTCCAACTTCCTCCCACTGGGCTTGTTGCCTTTGCCAGAAAGATGGGTGCCAGGGATGACACATACTCACCTGACATCTGGTTTGCATGGTATGATGACAGCCCATCGGCACACTTTTTTTTCAAAAATAAAATCTCAATACATTATTTCACACTGTTTACTAAGAAGAATTATTAAAATGAATGTGAAGTAATTTTTCTTCTTTTAAAGAACAGGCTCATAAATATGATATTATAAGTGACTGTGTTCCTTGCTGTCACTTACCCACTTGATCATTAATACTGCTTCCTTCTTATTACATCTCATTGCTTTTGACGCAGGAACCTACTGAATTCTACACTTGGGCATAGGTTTTAAAATCACAGTTAGGAGAATCAACCTAATGAGCTGGTTGACTGGCTCTTTCACCACTTTAGTAAGACTAAAAAGTCTTAACTAGTACTGGATAGGCAACTTTGAAACTTGGTGCATTCGGTTATGTTTCTCAGAAAAGGAATCTTGCCGACTTTGGTGATACTTCACATCAACTGGTCAAAGCATAGCTGATTTTACACTGGCAATGCTGGCTGTCTCAAATAAAATGTGTATTTCAGGATAAAATAAACAGGATAATAGTTTGGATGGTGTTAATATAAACTGAAACCTTGAATTCTTTCAACAGATCTGGATGCTCGTCTTTTTTTTAGGTGATTCACTTCTTCCTCTTACTTGACTGTCATTCACATTTTATGTGACAAAAGGGCATTAAAAATGCAATGCATTTATTAAAGGAGCACACTTCTGTAGATCATAATCTGTAGTACATTGCTTGCAACAGCAGGTATTAAACAGTATCTCACTTCTTCTTCTTCTTCTTCTTCTTCTTCTTCTTTTTTCAGCTGCTCCCGTTAGGGAACACTTGCCTCTATCTTACCATATCCCTTGCATCCTCTTCCCTCACACCAATCCTCTGCATGTCGTCCTTAACTGCATCCATGAACCTTCTCTGTGGTCTTCCTCTTCTCCTCCTGCCTGGCAGCTCCATCTTCCAGTCTTTTGTCCAGTATATCCACTATCTCTCCTCTGAACATGTCCAAACCATCTCGGCCTTGCCTCTCCGACTTTATCTCCAAACTTCTCAACCTGAGCTGTCCCTCTGATTCTCTAATCCTGTCCATCCTGGTCATTCCCAGCGAAAATCTCAGCATCTTCAGTTCTGCCACCTCCAGCTCCATTGCCTGTCTTTTTGTCAGTGCCACCGTCTCCAGAAGCAGAGGCGGTGGTGTAATGGTTATGGTGCCAGGCTTGTGATTAAGAGGCCATGAGTTTGAATCCAGACCCCCACCATGCCAAGACCCTTAGGCAAGGTCCCAACTGCAAGTGTGCCTCTGTCCACCCAGCAGTAGAACTGGGTAACAGTAAATACTGGGAAGGTAACCTGCAGTGGGCTAGCGTCCCATCCAGGAGGAGTCTAACTCCTAAGTTGCTTCATGCTGCAGCCGGGGATAAGCTCTGGCCCAATGAGCCATGTAGGCTCGGGTGTAAAAGCCAAACAGACTTTTACCATCTCCAGACCATACAACATAGCAGGGCTCACTACCATTTTTTGTTTTGTTTTTTTGTTTAAATCAAACAATAAAAACGTGACCGAAATGCAGACTTTCAGCTTTAATTCAAGGGGTTTGACTAAAAGGCTTGCATTAACTGTTTAAAAATTAGAGCCATTTTTATACTTATTCCCCCATTTTCAGAGGCTCAAAAATAATGGGAAAATTTACTGAAAATGGCCAGGCAAGGCCTGTTCCCTCATTATTCTTCCTTCATTATTATGATAAACTAAGCTGACAAAAGATCTGGAGCTGATTCCAAGTGTTGAACTTGCATTTGGTGGCTGTTCACTAAAACTCTCAGTATGAGGTCGAAGAGATGTCAGTGTGAGTGAATGAGCCCATTATTAGGCTGAAAAGCCAAAATAAACCTATCAGAGAGAGAGAAAAAAAAGAAAAAATAAAGGAGTGGCAAAATCAATAATCTGGAACATTCTAAAAAAGAATGAATTCACTGGGCAGCTCAGTAACACCAAAAGGCCTGGAGGACTGCAGAATATCACTAAAGTGAGTGAACGCAGAATTCTTTACTTGGTTAAGAAAAAAATTTCTTCTCAACATCAAACTGAGTCAAAAAACACTCTCAAGGAGGGAGGTGTATCGTTGCCAAAGTCAGCAACCGATATATGCCTTCATGAATGTAAATACAAATGGTTTACAACAAGGTGTAAACTACTGGTTACACTCAAGAACATGAAGGCTAGATTAGATTGTGCTAGAAAACATCTAAAAGAGCTTGTCTAGTTCTGGAAAAACAATTTTTGACAGATGAAACCAAGATTAACTTGTAACGGAACAATGGGAACAGAAAAGTGTGGAGAAGGAAAGGAACCGCTTATGATCTGAAGCATACCACATCATCTGTCAAACATGGTGGAGGCAATGTTATGGCATGGCCATGAATGGTTCCCAGTGGAAGTGGGTCACTAGTGTTTATTGATGATGTGACTACAGAAAGAAATGGTAGGATGAATTCTGAAGTGTACTGGGCTATACTCTCTGCTCGTATTCAGTCAAATGCTTCAAAACTGATTGCACTGCACCTCATAGTGCATATGAATAATGACCCAAAGCAACTGCAAAAGCAACATAGAGTTTTTCAAGTCACAGAAATGGGATATTCTTCAATGGTCAAATCAGTCTCCTGATCTCAACCCAACAGAGTCAGGTTGAGATCCTGCCATTGAAAAGCATGCTAGGGTAAGCATGCTGTCTGTCAGCCCTACACTCTCGCAAAAGAGATTCTTAATCTCAAGAGTTCACTTCCTGGTTAAATAAAGGTTCAAACAGAGCAGCTTTTCAGTAACTGAAGACAAAACTAAAGGCAGAGCGATCCACAGACAATCAGCAAGTGAAGGCAGCTGCAGTGAAGGCCTGGCAGAGCATCTCAAGGAAGGAAACACAGCATTTGGTGATGTCAGTGAGTTCTAGACTTCATGCAGTCTGGCTGTAATTCAAATCATAAGTAAATCATTAAAAAATAAAAATAAAATCTGTTGTGTTGAGTTTTCTCATGTGCCAGTCTTTTTTTAAAAATAACTTTCATTATTAAATTGAGAACATTATGTTTAGCATGTTATAGTTATATCTTTTATCCATTCCACATTACCTCATAGTGGAGGTTTTATCGTCTCTGGTATCTTGTCAAGTTTAAAGTTTAACTCTAGCTTGGGGTTGTGAAAGAGCTCACTAAGTCACTTTGCGTGCGCATAACTTATGAGTGTGGCGTCCTTTTACCTTTTCATGTGTGTATCACAAACAGAGACTGCCATAAACTAATTATCTGCATGCAGAGACACACTGACACACAGGCAACACGCTCCACCACTTCTCCTGAACGTGGTTTTTTATTTGTCTTGCAAACACAGTTGTATTAGTCTATGTAAAATTAATCACAGCATATAAACTCAGGTAAGATAGCCTGGGACAAAGAGCCCTATCATTTGAACTTTACACTTCTTCAGGATCATGCAGGGAAAGCATGTTTGCACACTTTTAAGTGCTGAGTCAGTTAGATTCAGGGCAAGGTGTTCACTAAGTTTTCTAAAATGAGATTTAGATTAGTGCTATATTAGTGGCTGTATAACTTAGCCTAAAGTCTGTTAAAGCTCTTGAATTGACAGGTGCAAAACCACACAATATAAAATTATTTCAAAGCTGTATGGCTGGCCAGTTTAAAAATGACAGGAATCCAACAACTATCTGAAAATTTCAGGGCATTTTTAAATATTGCAAGAAAAAGGGAACTGAGCTTAGTGATGATACTGCAGTGCAATGAACACAATGAAAGAAAAGCCAGCTGCAATGAGACTGAGTGCTCTTTAAAATGCTGCAAACTGATCAGGGTTCAAATCATCAGACTAAAGCCAATTTAATCGGGCTATTGTTACTTTAAAACAAAATGTTCACTATCTTTGAACTTTGCTCTTTAAACCCACAGTCACCCCACAGTGAAAGAAAGGACACTTGTGATTGGTTAGAGGCATTGCACACCCCTGTTCCTTCCTCTATTTCCATTCTACAGTCCACCTTTTTAACTTTGGTGAAACACTTACCTGTTTCACTTAGGGCATTAGGTCCCAGCCCGAGCCCCAGTTCCACACCTGACAGCAAGATGTCTGACAAAGCAGCTTTCGATACCAATGTGCAAACCCTTACCAGGTTTGTTCTGGAGGAGGGCAGGAGGGCCGAGGGAACAGGTGAGCTGACAAACCTGCTCAACTCCATCTGCACAGCTGTCAAAGCCATTTCCACTGCTGTCAGGAAAGCTGGGATTGCTAACCTGTGAGTAGAAGTTATTCATTTTTTTATTCAAAGGTGGGAATGGTAGCTATAACCGGCATGCTTCTGAATATTCAGCAAGTTTATTACCCATTGTGACTCAGTCAGCACTGCAGGCAGTGTTTATTTGTATTCTCAATATTTTTTAAATGCGCTGTAGGAAATGGTTGCAAAGTTTATTCAACTGACTGTTGATATTTGGGTTTAGTAATAGTTAAAGATACATGCAGTGCAACATGTGATCTAGTAAGCATTTCTAACTTAGCCCCTGGCCAAAGGTAAACCTTTACACACAGTGTGCACAATCCCCTGGGGCCAGCAGATTGTACATTTTGTCAGACTTTTCTTACTGGTCCATAATAGCCCATATTTATTGTTACCACATTCCTTTCATTGCACTTTAAATTGACATCAAAATAATAGCTTGTATTTAGGCACTGAAAACTCTGCTCCTTTATTCCTATCTGGGCAGATATGGCATTGCTGGGAGCACCAATGTGACAGGGGACCAGGTGAAGAAGCTGGATGTCCTGTCCAACGACCTGGTCATCAACATGATCAAGTCCTCCTTCACCTCCTGTGTGTTGGTCTCAGAAGAAGATGGGAATGCGATCATTGTGGAATCAGACAAGAGGGTATGAGGATATAAACTTATGTCTGAATAGATGTGATAGTTTTTCTTTTGCTTTGTTAATACATTCTTTTTCTCACCTGACAGGGAAAATACATTGTTTGCTTTGATCCACTTGATGGTTCCTCCAACATCGACTGTCTTGTCTCCATAGGAACAATCTTTGCCATCTATAAAAAGGTCAGTGACTCTGATAATGTATGCAGATTCCAAGCAATTTGGCCCATTGTCAAACACTGTAGTGTGGGTCTGCTGGTCAGCCCAGCAATTAGACTGGCATTTAATTTTACAGAGAAATAATTGGTCAGCAGAAGATTAGAAGTAACCTATGACTGGCTACTTAATATTCTGACATACCATGCACACAAAAGTGGAGTCAATACCAGGCAGATCAGTAAAGATCATTGTCCCAGGTTGATCAAGGCCAAAATGAAATGACAGTTGCCAATAAGTTATCCTTCTCCTTTTCCTATTGGTTTTAAGAATGCCTTTTTTCCCCACATGTGCTGCATAGACCACAGATGGGGAGCCATGTGAGCAGGATGCCCTTCAACCTGGAAGAAACATTGTAGCAGCTGGTTATGCCCTATATGGCAGTGCCACCATGATGGTCCTCTCCACTGGCCAGGGAGTCAACTGCTTCATGCTTGACCCTGTAAGTTTATTTATGGCAATAGATGTCATCAAAACTGTCACCTGATTATATATGTGTAGTGTTTATTTAGCAGTGTGTTTTAAATGCAAATAGTGATGTGAATTTTTCTGTATCATAATTCTTCTTGTCTTTTTCAGGCAATCGGTGAGTTCATCTTGGTGGATCGTGACGTGAAGATTAAGAAGAAGGGAAAAATCTACAGTCTCAATGAAGGATATGCACAGCATTTTCATCCAGATGTGACAGAGTACCTACAAAAAAAGAAATACCCAGAGGTAGAGCCAATAAAATAAGTGAATGAACATCCTACTGTGGAATTGGCCCTTGTAGCTCTCTAATGTTTCCCTAGTTAAATGAGGAGTAGTATGAAATCAATATGATGATAAATATTGCATTTCTTGTTTTAGGATGGTTCTGATCCATATGGCAGCAGATATGTTGGTTCAATGGTGGCAGATGTTCATCGTACTTTGGTGTATGGAGGAATCTTTTTATATCCCGCTAATGCCAAGAGCCCTAAGGGCAAGGTGAGCAGGTGGAGCTTCTGCAAATGTCACTTAACAAAAGATGTTCAGATAATCTATGTAAAGGTTGTTGCAAAATCCACATGTCACATAGTCTTATCATGCCCCTACTGTTTTCTGCTTTTCAGCTGAGGCTGCTTTATGAATGCAACCCTATGGCCTTCATCATGGAGCAGGCAGGGGGCATAGCAACTACCGGAGCCGTAAATGTTTTGGACATCCAGCCCACAAATATCCACCAGCGAGTCCCTGTGGTCCTGGGATCTCCTGATGATGTGCAGGAGTACATTTCCATCTACAAGAAGCATAACAAATGAGGTACTTCTATGTGATCTGGTTTGTATACACATGACAGTAAGTACCATGCATCAACAAGGAAAGTGTTTGGGACAATAAATATGTTTTTTTCAACCTCCCCTTATTTACTAGATCAAGTGTGGTGATGACGAGCCTAAATCAGGGATGACAACACAATCAAGAGGCTCCATCTGGACATTCATTGCATTTTTTTTATCCATTCCCTCTGTTGCACTGATGACAAAACCAGGGGCTTCACTGGATCTACTAACTCTGCCTCACACTGTGTTCATTCCATCTTGTTCAAGTGTGCTATTTGTCAACTCATTTTTTTAAAATAAAGACAAATGGTTCATTACTGAGTCATCAAAGTCCAGTGTGTGTGCATGAGTTGCCAGGTATGTCTCCATGCAAAACCAAGTTTTTTTCATATGGTGAAAAAGTCACATTTTGGATCTGGAAGAAAAAGAACCACAGAATCCCACACACTCTCAGTCACCTGTAGCAACCTTATCACTTTAACAAGCCCAATAGAATATTTTTGACTGGGTGCTTTGTGAAAGAAGTCCAGTACATCATTATTTTTTCTTTCATGTTCTCCACCCAGGTTTAAAATACCAGACTAGGAATGCAACCAGTCTGCTTCTTTATGTGCTCTGGTTTCCCCTGAATGTGAGCAGCTTGACTCATTTTTATGTATAAATAAATAATGCCTTTCTTTTCATATTGCTGCGAGAAAAGCTGGGGAACCAACCCATTTCATAACGTTTTAATTCGACCTAATAGCATTTTAGGATTGAAGCCCAGATTTTCCAGAACAAGGAAAATGATGTAAATACTGTACTTCTCAGTTATCCAAAATAACCATAAATCAGTAACAACAGGAGTTGTTTCGTTTGTTTAAACAAACCAAAGTGAAAACACAGACTGGTGAAAAATTTAAGGTAAAAACAGTTTCAAAGTGCCTTGGCACTGATTTTCTAATAGTCTGGCACTCTGCTGGTAGGATGGTACACCATTCCCTCATTTGTTAGTCTGGAAGTGGTGATGGAGAATGTTGTCTAACAACTGACTGTAAATCCCATTGCACAGCCTGTGATTTACTTCATTTTTATTCTTACCAAACAATTCAGTCACCCTTAGTATTGGGGCGGATGGGGTCACTGTCATCTTGGAAGGCACCACTTCCAGAAATGTTTCATCTTAGGTTATTTGGGAACCGACAGGCTCTGCCAAAAACGAAAATCATACACTGTAATATTCTGCTGGACTGCCTTTAACCTTGATAATGACATGAATTAGTTTTGGCATTGCATAAGCTTATGCGATGTCACAACATTTATTTTGATCCAAAGTTGCATTAATTTTCTGCCATTATCTTACACTGATGATGGGATAGTCAGACCTCTTTGTGTTGTCTTCTCAAGCACATCCCAAAGATTCTCAGTGGGGTTAAGGGCTGGACTCTGAGGTGGCCAGGCCACGCATGAAAGAGTGCTCGCTGAAGCACTCTTTCACAATTTGAGACCAGTAAATCCTGGCATCATGGAATATGTCTGTGCCATCAGGGAAGGAAAAAAAATCAACTGATGGAAAAACTTGGTCATTCAGTATATTCATATAGTCAGCACATAACATTGCTGAACCTAGACCTGACCAGCTGAAGCAACCCCAGATCATAACACTCTCCCCAAAGTGCTGTACTTAGGCAATTCAACTGTCTCACTTCTTACCCTGAGGTGCCCATAACTCTGTAACAGGATAAATCTGGTCTTGTCAGACCACATGACCTTTTTCCGTTGCTTCAGCCTTTAAACAGAAGCCTTTTTCCCCCAGTTAGCCTTATTGGTAAGTAGTATTCTTAAGGCTACATGGCTTTTTAGGCCCAATACTTTGAGTTGATTTTATTTTCACTATTTTACATACTACTGTTGATTTTTTTAGAATTTGATTTCACCAAACATTTAAGTGATCTCATATCTCAGATCACAAACACATTTCTTCTTCCAACATGATGGTTCAACACTAACCTCCCAGGTTTTAATAATGCATTGGACAGTTCTTAAACCAATTTTACAAGTTTCAGCAATCTGCTTAGTTGTTTTCTTTTCCTGAAGCAGGCAGCAAATTTGACCCTTATGAAAAGGAGTAACATTCTTCCCACGACCACAGGCTATGTCTTCTGACATAGCTGTGTAAGAAGTTAGAACCTGCTTACTGCATCAGTTAGATTTAAATAACCTGATGCTAGCCAAAGCATTTTAATCATTGCAGTAATTATAAAAGAGCTGGTTCTTACCTGCACTTACTGGCCATTTCATGAGGTATACCCATTCATCTGCTTGTTTAAGCAACTATCTAATCAGTGAATCACTTGGCAACAACTCACTGCATTAAGGCATGTTGACATGATCAAGACGACCTGCTGAAGTTCAAACTGAGCATTAGAATGGAGAAGAAAGGTGATTTAAGTGATCTTGAACGTGGCATGGTTGTCAGTGCCAGGCAGGTTGGTCTCTCCTGATCTACTGGGATTTTCCTGTGCAACCATCTTGAGGCTTTACAGTTAATGGTCCAAAAAAGAGAATATCCAGAGTGGGGTTGTTCTCTGGGAGAAAATGTCTTGCTGATGCAGAAGGTCAGAAAAGAATGGCCAGACTTCTTCGAGTTGACAGGAAGGCAACAGTAACTCAAATAACCATTTATTACAACCAAGTTATGCAGGACAGGATCTCTGAACCCATAACACATTGAACTCTGAAGGAGACGGGCTACATCAGCGAAAGACTGCACTCCCGTCAGCTAAGAACAGGAAACTGAGGCCACAGTTTACACGGGCTCACCAAAACTGGACAAAAGACCATTGGAAAAATGTTGCCTGGTCTGATGAGTCTCAGTTTCTGCTGCAACATTCAGATGTTGGGTTAAAAATTGATGTGAGCAGCGCTAAAGCATAGATCCATCTTGCTGTGGTGTTTATTTTCTTGGCACACTGCAGCCTACCTGAGTATTCCTGCTGACTATGCCCAACCCTTTATGGCCACAGTGTATCAATCTTCTGATACCTGCTTCAACCGGGATAATGTGCCATGTCCCAAAAGCTCAAATCAAACTAGTTTCTTGAATATGACAATGAGATCTCAATCCAATAGGCTACTTTTGGGATGTGCTGGAACAGGAGATTCATGTCATGGATGTGCAGCTGAAAATCTGCAGCAACCGTGTAATGCTGTCATGTCAATGTAAACCAAAATCTCCGAAGAATATTTCCAGAACCGAATCTATGTCACAAAGAATTAAAGCAGGTCTGAAGGTAAAAGGGGGTCCAATCCGGTACTGGCTCAGTGTATCTAATGAAGTGGCCAGTGAGCGTATTTTCTTTTTGCTGTGCCTTTTTTCAGCCAGGCAGTATATATTTGCTTTCTTTCAGAGAGATAGCACCAGGTAAAGAATTATCATGCACGCAATGCAGATGAAGCCAATAATTACTGCTTTAATTACAGTTTTGAACTTCTTCTTTCAGTTGCTCCCGTTAGGGGTTGCCACAGCGGATCATCTGGTTATGAATCCGCATATTTGATTTGGCAACTTTTTTACGCCGGATGCCCTTCCTGACGCAACCCTCACCATTTAACCGGGCTTGGGACCAGCACTAGGAGTACACTGGCTTGTGGGCCCCTGTGGCTGATTTTAATTACAGTTTTGAACAAGCAGTATAAATGAATACATGAGAGAAATTCATAACTTTTAAAGCGTAGATTGCGTTTCCTTTGGACAGAGCCACGCTAACTGTTTCTCCCAGTTTCCCTTCTTCTTGCTCAGACTAACTGTCTGCCTTCTCCTGCCTCATTTCAGATGACCAGTCATGTTTTAAAAGATGAGCTTTAGCAGTCCAGGACGGCAGATTTTGTCACCCAGGCAAACTGTTTCTCTGTGTTTCCCTGTCAGCTGACTATCTGCTAGCTCCAGCTGTATCTTTAATGGGTCAGCCAGTCTGTATATATTTTTTTTATGTTAGTCCATATTCATTAGCAAGTTTTATTTCTTTCAGCCTTTGCGGTTCTTTGCTTGCTCCTGATGATGTTTGGCAGCACACAGACAGGCTTTGGGAGTGCCAGAAATGTTTCAGCTTTGCCACAGCACTAATGAGCCATAAAAACTCTGTGAGAAAAACAAAAAGATCCAGCAGAATGCTAACACAAAGGCCTCATTCAGTCAATCAAGTTTATTTAGGAAAGTGGTCATCATGGTGTGTAGAACAACAGTCAGCATATACAGGCTGGATTTCCCCATATTGGAGCTTACAGTAGCTTCCAACATGGAAAATTTAAAAAAAAGAGACTGACATACATCTGAATGAGCCGAACCCTGTTGCAACACAATAATAACACACTTGTGTGGATCACTGGCTGCTGAAGTCTCTTCCAAACTTGGCGTCGAAGCGTGAAGCTCCTCTGAGAGTACAGCGGAATTATTATTATTCTTTTTTTTTTTTTACTAAGAGCTTTGTAATTTAAAGCCTCTAGATATGAGAAAGTTGTATGTAACTCATAAAAGTCAACTTAAATCAGATGTCTGATCAGGGACTGAAGCCCCAGTGTTTTTGAAAGAACTGTTTTGTCTATCGAATGCCAAATAATTTATGTAGCCCCAGCATGCTGGGTGGAATCCATACTGTCTGGCTTTCTCTAAGACACTAAACCACTTCCTTTTTAATGTGTGTTTGTCAGTGTCAGCATTCAAGGGCTTCGGTGCCCATGAGACTGACTAACACTTACACGTTTCAGGCACGCTTGTTTATTTCGATTTTGTTCAGACTGTGTATGATTATAGGTTACAGAGTCAATATTTAGATTCTGCAGGAAAAGCAAAACTCAGCCTGTTTATTTTCCCCTTGCTACTGTGTGTGGTGTGTGTGCATGCACTTACGCGTGTTTGCTCATTTATGAGAAGAGATAAGATGGCCTATTTTACTGTGAATAATGGTAATGCATTTGGAACAAGTTTTTAAAATATGTGGACAACTTCAAGAATTATTGTCTGCAGTCTTGGCTTTGCTTTTTAAAGCAGTTGTTTCCTGTTTTCCCCCACAAAGACTAACGTCATATCTTCTTATCTGCATCACAGATACCACATTAATAAAGATTTGGAACAAAAATAGTAAAGAGCCAACAAGAAAATTCAAGAAAATTATCTTGGTATTGCCACTCCTGACAACTAACTTTTCAGAAAAATTTTCTTCGTGCAACCTTTTTTTTGTAGCTTTTGCTCCTTAACCACAGCAGGCCAGTACCTGCTGTCTGTCCTTCACTATCTGCCTAACATCCAGCTTATGTCCAGACAAGCTCTGTTTATTTTATGCTCAGATGAAGACTGTGACAGTTGTGTGTCTGTGGTTTGTCTGCACAGCTGACAGCTTACTCAATAAAATCAACAGCCCTCCTCTATATCCCATATCAGCTTTGCTTGTGCTCACGATCACAAAGACGACAGATCCTGAAATACAGGAAATGATTCTGAAATAAAAATACCGATGAAGCAGAGTGTTGCAATGTTAGCTGGTCCTCAGTGAGAAATATACACCCCATTTTCAGAAAAGTTGAGACAGTTTTCCAAAATGCAATAAGAAAAATCCTTAAAATTTGAAGTGACGTGACCCTTCATGCAACTGACAAAAGTATTTTGTAAACATACATAAATTTAAAATATGATGGCTGCAACACACTCAGCAAAAGCTGGGATAGAGGAATGTTCACCATTGTGTTACATTAGCCTCCCTTTAAATGGCACTGTTTAATGGTACTGGAAGTGAGGATGCTAGTTGTTCTGGCTTTGAAATTGGAAATGGATATAACACTTCATGATCCATTGTCTGATTCTCCTCTTCATGATGTGCCATACATTTTCAATAAGAGACTGATCTGGAGTGGCAGCAGGTCAGTCAAGCACATATAATCTATGAAGCCATGCTGTTGCAGCCCATGAAGAATATGATCTGCCATTGTCCTGCTGAATTAAGTATGAATGCAAGAAAAGTTGCCTTGATGGCAGCATATAGCTCTAAAATCCTAATATACACCTCAGAGTCAGTGGTACCTTCACATACATGTAACTCAGCCATGACGTGGGCAGCGATGCACCACCATACCATCACAGGTGCTGGCTTTTGCACCTTTCTCTGAGAACAATCTGGATATTTGGTTTCATCTTCAGCAAGGAGAACATGACGGCTATTTTTTTTACAAAAACAAGTTAAAATGTGGACTCAGTCTTTTGGTCTATCTGAGATTAACTCAGGCCCAAAGACCTCAGTCACCTTTCTGCATAGAGTTTATATATGGCTTCCTCCTTACATGATACAGTTTCAAATTGCCTTTCTGTACGCAGCCACTGACTGAAACAATGGTTTTTCAAAGTACTCCCAGTACCAGGTGGCTGTATTTGTCACAGTAGCATGATTATTTTCTTAGGCAGTGTCGCCTGAGGGCTTGAAAATCGCATGCATTCATCAGTGGTTTCTGACCTTGCCCTTTATGTATTTAGATGTCTCAGAATTCTCCAAATCTTTTCACAATAATGGGCACTGTACATGTTGAAAGACAAAGTCTATGTGATCTTGTGTTGAGAAATGTTCCTTTTAACTGACAAACAGTTCTTTCACAAATTTTGGCACGAAGGAGCGAACCAAGACCCGTCCTTGCTTACGAAGGCTGAGCCTTTGATGGATGCTACTTTTATACCCAATCATGATACCTCCACTTCCAGTTTACCTGCTTGGTGTGGAGTCTTACAGACTGTTACTTGAATAGCCTATGCACCTTTCAATCTTATTCTAACTCTATCCCAACTTGTGCTGAGTGTGTTGCAGCCATTAAATTCTAAATTTGTGCATATATACAATCACGAAATACAGTGAAGTTGGTCAGTAAAAACATTAAAAATCTTTTCTTTGTACTTTTGTCAGTTAACTAAAAGTTCACATGACTTAACATATGACAGAGATTTTTGTTTTGATTGCATTTTAAAAAATGTCCCCACAAATGGGGAGTTTGCACACACACACACGCACTGTTGGATTAGTTGTTATCACATTTGGTTCAGATATAAGATAAACGTTTGAATTTGTCCTAAAAAATTAAGTTAAAGTTAGGTTTAACTTTGAAATTTAGCATGCTAAAACTATAAGTCAGTGACCTTTTGTAGCACTTTGAAAAACATTGTTTTCATCAGGTTGGGTACTGTAAAAGGCTTTAAAATTCCTGTCATGATACTAGTTATTAGACCTGCCATCTGGCTGGCATGGCTTTTCTCCACACAGTGACGGCACACAGATCCAGAGAGGCTATGTTTAAACAAACTCTGTGTCTCCCAGACCACCCTGACAGGAACTGTTGCTACAAATACTTATTAATCCTCTGTCCAGAAAGAATCCATACATGATGATACTTCTTATATGAAATGCAATAAAATTTCCATGGTTGCTACACATGAGAACCCGTTCCATATTTCCACATCTAAAAACAGAAAACATCCAGTCTGACATCTGAGCGACTGTAGTGCCATGAAACAACCACATCTTAACTCTCCAGTAATCCATTCAAAACTGTTTTGTAACTCTTGCTGATACTCTTGTCCAAGGCTCCATTCATAAGGGATTGCTTTGTAATGACAGAAAACATTTTGTCCATTATTTTACTAGGAAACATTAATGTCGTGGTTAGCACTGCCACCTCAGAGCAAGAATATCCTGGGTTTGAATCAACAGACAGCGTGGAGTTTGTATGTTCTCCCTGTTCCTGTATGGGTTTGCTCTGGGAACTTGGGCTTCCTCCTACAGTCCAAAGAGATGCATGTAAGCAGAGGCGCTGCTTGCCACCAGCCAAAGCAAGCATTCACATGGGCTCCCAGGCCAGTGGGAGGCCTCTGAGGACTGACAAGCTTTAAACTAAAGCAGTGGCAATGTGCAAAGCTTGCAGTGACAGTAGGAGAGACCTGACCTCCCTAAGGAGGCACCAACTGACTCCACTCACTCCTGTTGCATGTGGCCTGATTCTGTTTAGACAAACCTAATGACAACAACGAAAGTCACTCAACAAAAATGAAGAGGCGTTATCCTTCTGGGAGTGACAAAGAAAGATGGAAAAAGAAGAAGAGGAGAAAAAACAAGATGATGGTGAGTGGAGCAGATAGTAATGATTAAATATAATGCTAAATACCTAAATACTGTTAGTCTAGCCTTAATTGTGGGGTAGAGACACATGAATAACATTACTTCCACTTGCATCACAGTATTTCTTCTGTTTACTTTAGAGTTTACCATTGATTGGTAGCAGAGCCACCTAGTGTGCACAGATCTGCTGGTCATGACATGAATGAGTGAAGTAGAAGGTAGTAGTTACAGTATTAAAAGTGTTATACTGTCAGATTATTTATAAAATAACAATGATGAACACCGGTTGGAGGAGCCCCTTGTGAATTTTTGCCTAGGGCCCCAACAGACTCTGGATATGCCACTGCATGTAAGATTACTTGGCTCAATCGGCTGCAGATGTGGATGTAAGCATGAATGGTTGTCTGCCTCTCTGTTGCAGCTCTGCGATGGACTGTCAACCTATCTACGATGCGTCACACCTTTTGCTCTTTGACAGCTGGGATAGGCTCCAGCCTCTGATGACCCTGAACTGGAAAAGCGGTTTAAAAATGCATGAACATTTATGCTCACAGTAATAAGAATAACTCCTGATCTCTCAATCCATAAGGAATGTACTGTATATTCATAATGACTACATAATAGAAAGAATCTATATCAGAAAAATAGCTGACAGTGGATCAGTACATGAGGACAAAAGAATATCCTGTAAAAATGTGTGTCCTTGAAATGATTCCTGGATACTGCAGAAAAGGTTGGGCTTTCTTATTTCATTTGGTTCAAATAGAATACCAAGGTCTTTTGTAGTATTTGTATATAGAAGTAAAAAGAGGGTCCTTTCAAATGCTCTTGATTTATTCTATGGTGTCATGAATGAGGACAGCAGAGCCAGACCACCACCAGCGCTGAGCCTTAAAAAGGGTGGTGTGTTTGGATTGAAAGCATGTTATGCGGTTACTGTCACTGAAGATGGCCTCATCTGAGCTCTGACCACAAATGTCTTCATAAGCTGGGCTCTGCATTTTTTCCACTTGTAGGATTAACATGTATCAAGATTTAAAAGGTATCCATGTGTCGAGGGAGTTTGATCATCAGAGCTTGTTTACATTTTTAAGCATTTTTACATGATGGAAGTTGCACTATTATGATGTGACAGTTATTGTATATGTTTGGGAATGCAATTATACTGAACATAAATTATATAAACCTTTGGCAGCCACTGGCACTCAACATGTCAGAAATCAGCTTGTATATATTTATAATGTCTCACCCCAACTTTCCAAAAATACTCTGCCAGAATAATCTTGGAACAATAGGTCATTCTATTCATACAGTGTCTTTAATTTTGCACAGCATTGTGATTATTTAGGCAAAAAAGGCCACACCTCATCTTCTGTATCCCGAAACAGCAGCTATGTCTTAAGGATTGAGCCTAACTGTGCCCCACAATGGCAAGATGCCAGCCAGACAGAGTTACAGACTTACCTCTTTTCATGTTAGGAAAGGAATAGCTCATCATTTTGAAAACTTAGGCTACCACAGTTTCTCACTAGTCATAACTTTATACCCTTACAAACAGAACATTTTTGGAGATGCATTTATTTGCCTTTTCGTTAACAGAACAACCAAAGGTAGCAAAATCCACATATCAGCGCCTCTACATTTTCCTAATTGACATCTTTCCTAAAATATCTCAATTAAAAGACTACAATTTGCAGTTTTAGGACTTTTTTATGCTTTTGTCCAGTAACTTCATTAATTCTGAGATGGTTCTCTGCAACTGCTGACAAAAAAGAAATTGTTCCATGCGAACTCCTCATAAAAAGGGAATGTAATTTTTTTACTTGGTTTTAAGAACATTTTAAACAAACATGATTTAAGGTGTTGGTATGGTTTTAGGTCATAATAAACTGCATGAAATTGGGACTATGTACTCAGAATACCAAGCATACTCAGCCTTGATTAGATTTGAAAAGATGTGTAATTAGATTATTGTTAAAATAGAAATTACTTAATTGTATTTCGATTACTTTTTCAAGATACATGCTATTAAATAATGAAAAGTGTTAGTGATGAGCTACTACAATATTATTTTTAGAAGGGTAATTTGATAGAACCAGCTATAAATGTTGAATGTCCAGCATGCATTTTATAGCACATGGACAAAATTACTGGGTTACCTGCACATTACACCTATAGGAATGATTATGACAGGGCATTCTAAATATATAGGCATTAATATGGAATTGGACCCCTTTTGCAGCTGTAACAGCTTCCATTCTTCTTCTGCAAGCTCACTTGTGACACTTGGCATGGTGCTAACCTAACTGGCAGCTGGCTGCGGCCATATATTCAGCAAACAGATGTGGAATTTGTATTGATCTTCTCATCTAAATCAAATAGCAATTAACAAATTCCATGAATTCCTAAATAGTATAAACATCCAAGGAAGTGTTGGCACTGTTGCAAAGATATTGAGCTTAAATATTGGAAATATTGCGTGCTTATGGCAATCAAAATCAATTTTCTTTGCAGCAACCACAGTAATCCCAGCAGTCATTACACCCTCACATGAAGAATCATTGGGCCATAGCAAAACTGTCTGTATTCATCAATATGTTTGTGTATTCAATAGTGTTGGAGTCTCCTGAGAAAGAAAACAGATCTTTCTGCTGGACCAAAATTTCACTTGGTCTGTTAAACAATATCTGCTTTCTATTTTCTGTTCAGCTTTTTAATATTGGACTGTAGTTTTCTTCCTTTCAGGTTTTAATGCCTCTTGATACAGTGAACAATGACGTCTCTGTGTTTAGGTTGTGGTGGCATCAGTCTCCGAGCTGCTATTTCCTCTTGGAGAGATACACGATCATAGTCTGGAGAGGAGAGTTCCTGTTTCAAGTATAAGACAGCAGTTTTAGACAGTAAGCTAAAACTGCTGTCTGCCATAAAGTTTTTTTCTTTAATAGCTCTACGCCTCCTTTTTTCAATACAGAACCCTTCGGTGGATACCTCTCAGGGATATTTGTGTGAGTTGGTCACTACAGCAGGCTGCAGCCATGGATGGTTTAGCATTATTCTATATCACAATTTTTTTTTTTTTACTGCAGTATACTTCTAAAAGTTATCCCCTTTAGTGACGGCAAAATTACTATCTACCTCTCTGTCGAAGATTAACTATATGTTCTGATCTGTTTAACAAGCTCCATTTGCTTTCTTCTAGAATTGTCAAGAGGAGCAAATAAACCAGAACAGGAGTCTTTTGTAATGTTCGCTTACTCCCTGTGGTGTTGGCATGTTCCATAATCCAAGCCAAAGGAATTTTTAAAGTCTGGCTGATGGGAAACGATTACAGCAAAACAAATCTGTTATTCCTCACATCATACCCCATTTTAAATGCTTAGCTTTGATGATTATAACTCTCTGAGAAGGTTTTACAGTCAGAATGACCTGGGATTGAACTTGTAGTTCTGTTCTGTAAGTTCAAAGTCAAATCCTTTTTCCTGCTGTGGTGCATCGCTTCCCCCCCACGGGGATGAAGTAAGTCACAGACCATGTGGTACCATCCTAAAAGATATCTGATGCGATAGGGTGGGGTCGGGGGAGGTGCTGCAGCCTGGACAACATGAAAAGATAAAAACTATTCTGAAAGAATACAAATCAGTGTGCCTCAATGCCTTAAAATCATGCAGGTAGGTCTATGAGGGGAGTACATATAGTAGTTATGGAACTACGCTTTTCTAAATGTGAATTAATAATGCAAAGGTGATGTCTAGTATAAGTTTACCATTCTTACTATCGTAGATAAGCATGATATCAACCATTGCTAATCACTGCTAGCTACTGTAAGTGGAATTTTACAGTTACACTGTATGGACATAAGTATTGGGCCATATCTCTTAATCATTGTATTCAGGTGTCTCATTCAGTCCCATTGCCACAGGTTTATAAAATCAAGCACGCAGCTATGTAGTGTACCTTTACAAGTGTTTGTGAAAGAATGATTGATTCATTCTAAAGAGCTCCCTGAATTTAAAATTGCAACAAGTCAGTGACTGAGATTTCCTCCCTTCTAGAAATTCCATGATCACCTGTAAGTGGTATTATTGCAAAGTAGAAGCATTTAGGAGCCACAGCAACTCAGCAGTGAAGTTACAGAACAGGGTTTCTGAGTGCTGAGGTGCATAAAAATCACCAACACTTTGTTGAATCAATATCTGCAGAATTCCAAAACATCATCTGCCATTAATATCACTACAAAAACTGTGTACTTTGTAGGAACAATTTGGGGAAGACTCTTTCTATTCCATCATGACTATGCCCTAGTGCACAAAGCAAGGTTGGATGAGTTTGGTGTGACTGGCCTGAGCTTGACTGACCCAAGCAGAGCTGTGACCTCAACCCCACTGAACACCTTTGGGATGAACTAGAATAGAGCTTGTAAGCCAGGGGCTCTTGTTGTCCCGCACCAGCTTCTGATTTCACAAATGCTCTTACGGATGAGAAAAATTGAGCAAACATTCCCACAGGCACACTACGATACCCTGTAGAAAGCCTTCCCAAAAGAATAGAAGCTGTTATAGCTGCAAAAAGGGAACCAATTCCATATTATGGATTTAAAATTAGTTGTTATAAGGGGCAGCCGTGGCTGAGGAGGTAGAGTGGATTGTTCTGTATCCAGATGGTTGGTGGCTTAATCACTGGCTGCTCCAGCTTGCATGCTGAAAGGTCCCTGTGTGAGAATCTAAACCCCAAAATGTTCCCAATGCTTCCATCACAGTGTGAATGTGTATGTGATAGTTTAAAGCATACAACAAAGCATGTCGCATGTATGTGTGTGTGTGTGTGTGTGTGTGTGTGTGTATGAGGTGCTCAGTTTGAGTAGAAACATGCTATCTAAGTACCAGCCCATTTATAATAAAAGCTCCTATAGGTAGCGCAATATTTATGTCCAAACAGTGTGTTCAATTAAAGTTTTTTTTTTAATTGTTTTATTTATTCTTTTAAAATGACCAAAATCCCATCAGGTCAAGCAGATGTTGGCAACACAGAATACATCAAAGACTGGTGTAACATCCAGGGCTGAAACCTGCCTTATATCTGCATTCTCGCTATTGGCCAACAGGGGGCAACTCCTTCACTTGCAAGAAGAAGTCCAAATGTAAAGAAGTCTATGAGAAAATTTTTCTGCTTTTGACTTGATTTATTACCACCCCAAACATTTTCCTAGTGAGTTTATGAACTTAATTGCTAGTTTCAAGCCTTCTTCATCACAGCATGCTGTTCATTTTGTATATTATGGTCACATTTTAGTAAAACATGGTAATACAGTGTACGCTTAAGGGTGTGGCTACCCTGTAATTGACAAGTTGCTTCTGTATGGGTATGTAGCGTCCTTGGTTTCACAGTCAACTCCACCCATGGCTTTTTCAACTTTTCCTCCAAGAAGGTGGCTGATTTTTTTTCTCTGATATGTATGCAGAGTTTGTTTTAAGCTTGTTTTACACAAGTCACCCCGATTCATACTGGACTGAATAATGGATGGTTTCCAAGGCCAGCATAACACGATTTCTCAGTCACATGAGCCAAACTCAAGGCTCACAATGGTAGTCCAAAACCAGTGAGTGACATAATGGCGGCTGTGTCTATCCTTTATATACGGTATACGGATGGCATAAGAGGACAAGTCAAAATTAATTGTTCAGAAAAAAGAAAGTTGTCCAAAAAAGGAGCGTTTTGTTGCTTTCACCTACTGGGGACAAGGATTTTTATATCATTCTATTCAGTGTCCCTATGAAGTGTTTAATCCCATATTTGTTGATATATTCCATGCTGTGCTGGTCTTTCTGCCATTTTGAGAGCAGAACTAAGGACGTTTTAGTCCCTGTTATCTGATCCTTCCTGTCTAATCTTTCAGGTGCATACCAGAAAACCACATGACTTCAGTGCTGTGTTGTCAGCTTGATTTGACATGATACGGTACTTATCCTGCATGTTCATGTCATATCAGTGCACTGCCAAGCTGCAGTCATTTACTTATTCTAAAAAAAACCCTACAAATTCCTCTTTTTGTGTATATAAAATATGAATATACATCAAAATATTTGAGACAGACAGCTGAGAACTTTCCAAAAGCACAGTAAAAATGAAAAAATGTAGGAAAAAAGAAAAACATTTGGCAGCTTCTTAATACTGACTCCTTTTCTGTACTCCCCTCTCCCCTTTTTTCTCTCTCTGCCTCTCTCGGGGCTTGGAAGCACTTGAATACAAAGTCCAGTTAATTGTTCTGGCAGTTCAGCATGTGTGTAATGACTTCTGACAGGAGTGGAGACAAACTGAGGAGCATGTCTGTCTCTGCATGTGTATTTACAAATCTACTCTGGGGAACCGCATTCCAATTCTGGAAACACTATTACATGCAAGTCTCTGTGAACTACCAGGATCTGGAGGTACTAGTTTGAAACGAAAAGAAGACAAGACTGTACAAGACACTGGCCTCACATTTTAATCATAACAATGTGAGAAGTTTGGTATAAAAGCAGAGAATGTACGTGATGTATTAGAGTAATTTAAGAGGTACAGTCTGGGGGAGAGCAGTTCCCTGCTCCATCATACAGAGCCGCTGGCTCCACTGAATCTGGCTGTTGTTCTGAACTGGCCGCCATCCAACATGGATGGGATTTTGGTTCTGCTATGCATTATGAACTCCATTTAAAAAGAAAAACACAAGTGTGACCAAGGTGTTTTCTTTAGTTTGTTCTCACAGAAAGCATTGTGAATGCTTTGTCCAGCTGAGAATCATAACCAATCATTGCACATAAGGAACAAAACACATTGGATTTTTTTGTAGCTCTTCAGCAGTTACATACCAATAGTCATCTCTATTGAGGACTGTCTTTTGCCTAAGCAGTCCTGGATGATGTCAGTTTCTTTGTAGTTAATGGTGATCCTTGAGCAGTTCACCATTTGGGCTTTCTCTAACCTCCACTTTGATGTTGCTCTAAATTGAGTCTGTAGTGAGCCTGTTGCTCTGGAATGCCAGCTGGATGAGGGGAGGGGGGGTGCTTGGGTTGTTTGGGTAAGAAACTGTTCTGCACTTCTCTTAACTCCTCTCTAATCTCTCTAATTGGAAAATGGGGGTCCAAGAGTTGAGAGCTGCCAGATCTTTGTGGTCATTGCTTGGTGAAGTGACGAGGTCAGGGGAACAGTTACCCGGAGTGGTTTTCCTTTCTATACTTTGTTCCTTTGGCCCTCAGGCCCCAAGCAGATCTATTGTCTCCTCATTTACGGTGCCTTCACGCTTCATGTTTGTTTTTATTGCATGTGCCGTGCAGTCGTTATTCCTCTTCAGACTCTTTCCTTGTTAAGTGTTATTGTTAGGAAATAGGAAATACCCTTTCCCATATGGATTTCACATTGCTACTTGCTTACACTTGCACAGGATGGACTGTTAAAACAAAAAGAAGCATATCTAATTTTTTCTTTGACCGTTTTTATGCGAAGGCATCTGGTACTTTCCCAGCTTTGTACATGGAAATCATAGTTCTTAAACCTCTAAGCTGTAATGTCTATACATATGTGTGTGAGTATGTTCATCCAGAACTCGTGGATATGGTGTATCATATGCACTCGAGGCTTGTTTTATGATGGAAAGTGTAAGACAGGAGCACTGCATGTGTTTTAACAGCTGTTGTTCCTGCCTGCAGGGAAGCAACAGAACACCAGTGTTTTCCAAAGAATTTCTGCTTCATTTTATCCAAATCTCATTGCAGGGATCAGCAATTATTTAAAAAAAATCAGGCAGTGAATTATGTATGTTTGAATCCAAATTTTGTTCTGCAGTAGTTTAAGACTACACAGCATGACATTTGTAGGGAAACTAGAGAGCACGTGCACTATATGGACAAAAGCACTAGGACAGATTTTTATTCAGTTCCATTGCCACAAGTGCAGAAATTCGAGCATCTCTTACAAACATTTTTAAAAGAATGGATCATTTTAAAGACCTCACTGAATCTGAGCATATTGTATTTGGATGCCACTATTACAACAAGTCAGTGGGTGATATTTCTTCCCTCCAGACATTATGGGATCAACTGTACATGGTATTGCAAAGTGGAATCATTTAGGAACCACAGCAACTCAGTCACAATGTACAGAGCAAGGTCAGCGAGTGCTGAGGTGCATAGTGCATAAAAGTTGCCACCTCTCAGCTGACTCAGTAACTGCAAACCTTAAAGGCATGGTTTTCTGTGCTTAAGTAGCTGCAAGAAAGCCTTATATCATCAAGCACAACACCAAGCATCAAATGGAGTGGTATAACCACCGCCACTGGATTCTGGAGCGGTAGAAAAGTGTTCTGTGTAGTAACGAATCACATTTCTCTATCTGGCAGTCTGGAGTTGGTGAATGCCAGGACAATGTTGCTTGCCGGACTGCACTGTGCCAACATAAAGTTCTGTGGGGGGGGATAATGCTATGGGGTTGTGTTTTTCTGGCCTGGCCCCTTAGTCTCAGTGGAGAGAAATTTTTCAGCCTTTTATGAAAACTGTACAATCCTGAAGTAGGTTTAAAAGTCACACATAGTATATTGATACAAAGATAAGTAGGGCTCCAGCTTACCAAGACATTTTGGACAATTCTGTGCTTCCAACATTTTTGGGAACAGTTTGAGAAAGGCCCTTTTCTGTTCTAGCACGACCATGCCTATGAGTGCATAAAGCAAGGTCCATAAAAGGTGTGTTTGGATGAGTTTAGTGTGGAAGAGCTTGACTGGCCCACACATAGCCCTGACCTCAACCACATGGAATACCTTTGGGGTGAAATGAAACAGATTGTGAGAAGAACCCTCTCATCCAACATCAGTGTCTGACCTCAGAAATGT
This sequence comes from Etroplus canarensis, assembly GCA_015106775.1. NCBI lineage: Eukaryota > Metazoa > Chordata > Actinopteri > Cichliformes > Cichlidae > Etroplus > Etroplus canarensis. The sequence goes on from VUQH01088019.1 coordinate 42,799, forward strand.
TTTTTTCTGGATGAATGGGTAAACACTCCCACAGGGAAACTCAAAAGGGGAAAAATTCCATATTAATGCCTATGGAATTAGAATGGAATGTCATAAAAGCTCCAGCAGGTGTAATGTGTATGTGGCCCAATACCTTTGTCCATACAGTGTAACTCCCTTGCACACTGATAAAAAAATAACGAGCGTGTGACCTCCTAAATATTCATCTTAATAATGAATTTTAATTTTCCTGGAGTGTGAAAAGTTTCCTCCATACGCATCAGTCACGGTCTTCAGTTTGTCTGCGTCACCACAGCAGTTTATCCGACCAATGGGACGTGGCTGCTGCGGAACCCTCACCCCTCCACAACTGCACAGCCCACATTTCACGGCGGTTGCAGTCCGAGTGGAAGTGGGATGACAGCGAAAGCGCACGAGTGGCTCCAGGATCAAGAATGACGCGTCGCGCTAGGAGCAAATGAGCGTCCTCTCTTTGTTCACCAGAACGTTTGGTCGTGTTTGTGGCTGCAGAAGGACAAATGAGAAGGAAAAACTGGAAACTTTGTATCCATTTGGACACTTTGAAGAGCCTAACATGATGCGCTTGTTATGGCCATCCTTGCTGAGAAGCTGAGGCGCCCCGCTGACTCCGAGTCACCGACTGTGACGTGATATAAACCCCACCAGGGAGTAGCTGTGTAACTTTCCACGCTGCGGGATGGAGTAACAGTTTTTTTCTTTTTTTGAAGTTTCATTCTTGGAGGAAATGGGAGGTCGCGCCGCACTGATGGAGCGAGCGGTAGTTTTTACGTGCGGCGTATCGATTCTTATCGTCGGTCTCTGCGTCGGATCCCCCAGCCACAGCCGTCGGCCTGTCTGCTGGAAAGCCATCCTGAAGTGTCAGGCGGAGCCGGAGTGCCAATACGCCTACGATCAGTACAAGCATGCCTGCGCACCCGTCCTCATCGGGGAGCGCAAGAAGTGCCCCAGCCACTGCATATCCTCTCTGATTCAGCTTAATCTGACCCAGAGCGGCCCGGCTCTGGAGGACTGTGACTGCGCGCAGGACCCGGCTTGCAGGAACACCAAGCGCGCCATCGAGCCGTGCCTGCCGCGCACCAGCGCCATGGGCTGCACGGAGGCGCGGCTGCAGTGTGAAACGGACCCGTATTGCGGCTCCGCTATGAGGGATTATTTATTCCATTGCCGTAAACTCTTCGGCGGCCAGAGGTGCTCGGATGGGTGCCGCGGGGTGATCGCCAACATGCGCTCCATACCCAGGGCGCAGCAGCTGGACACCTGCGTGTGCGACGGCACCGAGAGGAACATATGTGAGTATATCAAAGTCAGCATGAAAACTTTATGCTCCGATTCCGGCGACAGGCTCGCGGGAAGCGGATTTTCAGACTCCGAGGAGGATGCTGAGGACGATTATCTGTATCAGGAGGATGAACTATATGTGGAAAACTCCAGTGGCACCCCACATTTTCAGACTGCGTTCTATATCCTGACCACCACTTTGGTTTTAAGCAAAATTACCTGAGAAAAAGTGCCTGCCGTTAGGGGCAGTCAGACTGCCAATAGTGGGAATCCACACCAGAAGCACTCACCTAACTAAAAAAAAAACAAAAATATGCAGTGTTTTAATCAGCATATTCTACTTTGAGCTTTATTAAATTCAACTAAAACTTTCTGCTACATTTATAAAACAGGGCATGTGGTGTTCACTCCTACCAAAAGCCTGCCAATGACAGCTGTGGATCTGCTAGTAGGTTATATTTCAGTTACACATTATAAAAAAATCTTATATTGTTAAAGGAGCCTATTTTTGTATGCTTGTATACAAAAATCTAAATTGTGTATTCTATTGTAAAAAATACTTTTGTCCACATATTTGTTTGAGTGTGTGAGGAGAGGGAGATTTGCACTGCACTGAAACAAAGTCCTGTACTGCATTATTACCACAGGGGAAGGAAATGGCTCCATCATTATCCCTTTCATCCACCTTTAACAGGCCAAATATTACAGGCAGGCTGGGAAATCAGAGTCACTTTCTTTCTTTTCCCCTGCAACTAAGAAAACCAAAGCTGATTTAAGCCACTAAAATGGGTTTTAGTCCCAAGGCAGATCTGCATAAAGAATCTCTTAGGGGGTGATGCACTTGACCTTGCAAACATGGATGTTTGCTTAAGGTATAAAGTGTTAATTCCTAATACAAACAGGCTGGAGGAAAGTAAACTCCTCCTACTGGGGATTTGCAGCACAAATGAAGGGGAGAAGCATTCAGTCAGTTTGTTTATCTTCACCCCATGTGTTTGTTAAAAGTCTTAACCAAGACTGATTAAAAAAACATGTCTGTGTTTGGGTGAATGAAAATAAGAAGTGCCCATTTAGGAACACGGCCTTTGAATGTACATGCACATTAAAATAAATATTGTTTTAAAAAACATTTCATCTTTGGACTTTCGTGTTTTATTTCATGAGGCCTCATGTGCATCATTGTTTATTTTGTCACACATATGCAGTTATGTGAGTTATAGTGTTTCATTCTGACTTGCATCATTGCAAATATCTTGCTGGTACCTGGCTGGACTCACTTTTAGCTTCAAAACGGCTGTGATTCTTCGTGATATAGATTCAGCAAGGTGCTGGAAGCATCCCTCAGAGACTTTGATCCATACTGCATCACAATGTTGCTGCAGATTTGTTGGCTGCACATCCATTATGCGACTCTGCCAATCCACCACACCCCAAAGGTACTCTATTATATTGAGATCTGGTGACTGTGGAGGCCATCTGAGTACAAATGTTCAAGAAACCAGTGTGAGATCATTTGAGCTTTGTGATGTGGTGCATTATTCTGCCGGTCATGATGCCCAGTTGGTACTAAGGGGCCCAAAATGTGCCAAGAAAATATCTCAAATTCTGACCCGACCATCTGAATATCGCAGCACATCATCAGACCAGGAGATTCTTTTCCAGTCCTCCTGTGTCCAATTTTGGTGAGCCCATGCAAATTGTAGCCTCAGTTTCCTATTCTTGGCTGACAGAAGTGGCACTCACTGTAGTCTTCCGCAGCTGTAGCCCATCTTCTCCAAGGTTCAACTTGTTTCGTGTTCAGAGATGCTCGTCTGCATACTGTAGTTGTAAAGAGTAGTTACTTGAGTTCTGTTGCCTTCCTGTCAATTCAAAGCAGCCTGGCTTTGACGTCTGGCATCAACAACGTATTTTCGCCCAAAGAACTGCCACTCACTGGATGTTTTTTCTCTTTTTTTTGGAGCATTCTCTTTAAACTGGCTGTGCTGGAAAATCACAGCAGATCAGGAATTTCTGAAATACTGAGAGCAGCTCGTCGGGTACCAACAACTATGCTGCTTTCAAAGTCACTTAAATCACCTTTCTTTTCCATTCTGATGCTCATGTTAAATTCCAGCAGTTTGTTTTTACCGTGTCTACATGCCTAAATGCATTGAGTTGCTGCAATCTGATTGACTGATTGGATATTTGCATAAACAAGCAGTTGAACAGGTATATCTAATGAAGTGGTCAGTGAGTGTAGTATTCCTGCAGGTAACGTGTATTGTAAAGTAATGACACAAAGTGGCTGCTAAAGCAAATTTTGTGTTACACAATAGAGATGTTGCTCACAGTGTCTGTGACAGATAATCATGCTTTAGGCTTTGCATGTCTTACAAACGTGTTTTAACCAGTGATAGTAATGACACATGTGTCATCCTGCATGCTATGAGTCAGTCAGCTCACTGCACAAAAAAAGCCAGTGTCCCCTCCTTCTGGTGTCTTGAAACCATTAATGGCAGCCATTTTGCTTTTCAAGAAAAAAAAAAAAGAGATAGGCCCTTCAGCCCATTGATTGGAAGAAAAGTCGAGTGGCACCTCTATTATGGAGATGCAAAACACACAATAGTCCGCTGGTACAATATGGGTTGCACCTCATTCACTCTGCTCCTCTGTTACCCTTTTCAGAGAGTTGGGGGTGCATGGGGAGAAAGCTATCCCAGAGGAAGACAGACAAGTTATGTGAGAGACTTTAGCTTTATGGCTCAGTCTAATTCTTGCTAATACTTTGTTAAAAGTTTATCATCTGTTTGGATTTTCTTATAAATGGCTACTTAGTCATTTTCTAAAACTTCTATCAGAGGTGGTGAGGATAGCTTTCTTCAGTATAGTACACTTTATTTTACTCTCTGACTACGCTCTGGAAAACATATCTGACAGTTTTAAACAGAATGGCCCAATTAATAAATCCTACAATGGCAGTGATTGTTTAAAAAAACACTACCAAAGTTACGTGAAGGAGGCCTTTCTGAGCCTTTGTTATGAAAAGAAAAGGCCTGGCACTGTCACTTTAAGAGAGCAGGCCTCCAGTCCAACCATTAATAATTGTAATGCCTTCTTATTATTGTTGAGGATAATGAAGGGATGAGAGTTGTACAGGGGCCCCTGACAATACATTGCCCTGAAATGTTTTCAATTAACTTTTGGCACCGGAGGAAAATAGGAATGTTGTGTTTTATTCCCAGTGTCGAAACAGAAAAGAGTCAACTGGTGCATGGACCAGAACCTCATTAAAATTGCCTCATCATAACTCAAACTGTTGCTCCGTCAACCTCCCCTTTGCCCCACCTCAAATCCTTTGTCCACTAGGATACTAGAAAAAAGAAAAATAGGCAATCTTATCTTATTTCGCAGACAATTTTCAACCAGACAGATGAACATCTATATAAATATGTTCTTGGAAGCTAAAAGTATTTGGGGTATTTGTTTGGTATTTTATTGTGATTTCACAACCTGTTTCTGAGCTCAGTGGCAATAAAATAAGTCCTTTCCTCTTACAGTACCATTGTATTTCTAAAACAGCTCAGCCACCAGACTGACTTTTCCTGTTCAGCCTATTTTAACACTCCCTGTCCTGGAATATAGAGAGCGACTTCTAATTCAGTTATGATCTTGCCTGGTTGATGCAAACCATGAGGGACAAAGTTTAAAAAAAAATTAAATACAAAAACATGGTAAAGACAGAGAAATAAAGTTTGAGAGCAAATGGTTATATATGAGGCAATTAAACTTGAAATGAATAAAGAGGCAAATGAAGAAAACAGAAACAAACTGGTACTAACCAGTACAGACTCACACAGGTCGGGACATCTTTGGTTAAACATTAGATGTCCCCTCAGTCTCATTAAAGTTGTGCAAATGATTAATCTGCTATTTGAAAAAAGGGAAGATATATTTGATAACAACTATAATCGTTTGTTGTAGCTCTGTAAGATCCAAATCTGCGACTACATGGGCTGTAAAAGAAAAAAAAACATCGCCACAGACAGTATTTGACTACTAGAGCAATACAATCCTCGCCAAAAGTAATGGAACAGCAAAGCCTATTAATTTGTTTTTGCTGGGCAATAAAGACATTTGTGCGTGAGATCAAAGTTGATTATGAGAAGTGAGATCAGAGTTTAAGCTTTTATTCCCTGATATTTATATCTAGTTATGCTCAATAACATAGAACATAACATTATTTGCGTCAAACCACCCAGTTTTTCAAGTGAGCAAAAAGTATCGGAACATGACAAGTATCAGGTATTTCTTATTACCCAGGTGTGTCATATATGACTGATTGTTTAATCATTAAGTAGCTCTGGATACAGTATCTGCTCTCAGCTTAACTTTCTCCTGTGAAGACTGCATTTGTAGCTAAGAAGGTATACCAACATGAAGACCAGAGGGCTTTCTATGGGAGAAAACCTCAAGTTAATAAAAGGGGGAAAATCCATCTGAAGTATTTCAAAAACTTTGGTCATAGCTAGACCCACACAATGTGGAATGTCCTGAAAAGAAGGAAACCACCTGTCTACTCAGCAGCAGGCATCAAACTGATTGTCTAAGGAAAACAACAACTGATGACAGACAAATGGTGAGAGCAGTAAAGCCCTCAAACAACAGTCTGTAACATCATGAACAACCTCCAAGAAGCAGAGGTGGAAATACTACAGTCCACTTTTCAAAGGCGACTTCCCACTGCAGGCAAAAGTGGCCCCAGTCCAATCTCTTTGCCCTAGTGTGACCCATATCTGATTATTCTGTGACAGTACGAACAGCCCAGATCCAATTTATTTGAATTGGATTCAGACCACTTCCATATGTGGTCCTAAATTAAATACGTATCTGATGTTGCGTCCTCAGTCTGAACAGCCATGTTGCGTTTCATCTGACTTTTTTGTCATCGAAGTGAGACAGATGTCATAATTCTGCACTGGAGTAGGCGAGATGCAGCAGGATCAAATGTCAACAATGCACAAAACAACCATGACAGACAGCAATGATGGAGATAGTCACTGGAAAGAAAGTGAAGTTTTACTCACATGCTAACATGTGCAGCATCCATGTTTTCTTCCATAAACGCAGCGCGCTGCGTGTGACGTCACACTTTCTTCTGCGCATGCACGTCACTTCAGGGCCAGAGACCTTTCACACTGGAGTCTCATAGAGGTCACATTTAAATTAGAATGTTAATAACTATAAAAAAAATTGGATCTGAGTAAAAAATCGGAATGGCCTTCAATGGGAACATAGCCTTAGAGACAATACTGCAAGATGCAAACCACTCATCGGCAGTAACAATCGAAAAGTCAGATTAGAATTAGACAAGAGCACTGAGATGAGCCACAACAGTTCTGATACAAAGATTAACCTCTACCAAATGATGGCAAGATCAAAGTATGGAGAAAGACAGGATCTGTTCATGATCCTAAAAATGCAAACTAATCTGTAAAGCATGGTGGAGGTTGTGTCATGGCTTGGGCTTGCATGGCTGCTTTTGGAATAGGTTCACTCATTTTTATAAATGATGTACCTCATGATGGTAGAAGCAGAATGAACAGAGGTCTAGAGAAACATGTTTACAGAGAAATGCTGACTCAAACCAAGACAGAATAAAATCCAAACTGATAAAGAGGCATTTTGGAAAATTTTACCTCGTAAAGAAGAGACTGAAAAGAGAGATCCAAAGAAAAACAGAAAACAACTGAAAGACGCTGTGGTAAAAACTTGAAAAGGTATAACTAATGAAGAAACAAGAAATTTGGCTTAAGCTATGGGTCGTGGGCTTGATGCAGTTATTGCAAGCAGGCAATGAGTTATGGTCTATTTTGCTTAACATATCTGGATGTAAGTTCCAAGCTCTTTTCATATCAAGTTTTTGATTTCACACACAAATATCTTCGGTGCACAGTAAAAACAAATGAACTGACCTTGCTGTTTCAGTGTTTTTGAGGGGACTGTAATACATCCCAGCTTGTGTCTGATCATCAAAAACTACAGACCAACATACAAGACCAAGGTATTGTGTACATTTATTTGCAGTTTAAGCATTGATTACCTTACAAAGTGCCTAAAATATCTATAAACTGAAGTGAAATGGCTCAGATTTAACTTTTTTTCTGGGAGGATGATGGTGTAATTTTTTTTGGAACCTATTAGACTTTTTAAGTGCCTTTTTAGATGTGGGTAGCAGCTTAATTTTGATCAAAAGTAAACAAACTTACTGCTAAAGCAAAGTTGAGTAACTAAACCTCAGTGACCCCCAATAAGTGGAGGTTGCAGGGTGAGCTTGAGGAAGGCAGTACCCAAAGCTTTTAGAGAGGTGGGAAAGGTGGAGGAGGGGTTGATTTATGATTGAGGGTTACTGGGGGAGGGGATCGGGCTGGGAGAAGGGTTGAATGTCAGGGGTTTCAAGCCACTCTGGATTATGATGCAAAGCGGGACTATTTATTCAGCCAATCAGATCAGGTTCTCGAGGATGGCTGGACAGGAATTGTCCTTTGGTTCCCTCCCCTGTTTCCCTCCTGCAGCCTTGCTGAAGAGCTAGTCTTAAGGAGTGAGAGAGGGAACACAAAACATAGCTGACAAGGGGCATAACTTCATTTCCACGGTGCTGCGACAGCTGTGTGGAGTAATCTGCCGTAGCAGCCCTCTAAAACTTCAATGCCTTTAGTGACCCAGGGAAGAAGGGTGGGGGCAACTCCAACTGTGTTCAGGCATTTAAGAGTGTGAGGGGGCCTACTTTCACACTTCCTAGGACTTTAAAATAATGCCCCTTACCTTTTGCTCACTGAAAACAAATGTTTATGAGATGTAAAAAAAGGTGTTTTAGCAGGGAAACTGAGAATGTATTTTCCAGCTTCTGAGAAACTAAGCTTTTCACAGAAAAAAATGAACTGTGTGCTCCCAGTTTATATGCTATTTTCCATACATTTAATGATATATAAGATGTAAGCAATGTAAACTTTATTTCAGTGGCTCCAAATCTCAAATTACAAATTTACTTCCAAGGACTTTACAGTTTGTACAGGAAGCAAATAACTCAGAATCTTTACACTGTTGATTTGGTTCATGAAGAACTACGTAATATTTAGCTATGAAGATGTTAAAGCATTAAATATAAAAATGCAATGAATTTACTTGATATCACTATTTTTACAGTGAAATACTACAGTCTAAAATGGCAAATATTGTTCTCCCACAAAAAAGACTAGAATAATGGAAATATAACCTTCTACATTTCTCAAATGAATTCTGAAAGTCCTAATTTTCAAAATTTCCCCTGTGTGTCAGTATGTAGTATGTGTAAACATCTGTTAAAAAATAAAATAAAAGAGAACTGACCAGTCTATTGATGAAGAGGGGTTCATTATTCTGTGCAAATGGTTCTGCTGAGGACTGAAGTAAGAACAAAACGTTTTAGACTAAGATAATGGCTTGAGGCAGGGTTTGCTGACCGCAGTGAATGGGGTCTCCCTGGAGCTCAATAAGGTCCCAAAGTTTTACTCCATTATGCTGACATCCTAAAGGCCAGGGGCCACCACCCCCCTGTGGTTATTTCTCAAGTATGCATTCATCACCCCCGCTTCACACATACGCACACACACACTCAAACAAACACACAATCTTTTGGACTTTCACTCTTCTTTATTTAAGTGACGACAGGAGGTGATATTCCCATAAAGCCTACTTAGAGTGGAAGAAGCAATAGACACAAAGGACTACACCCCAATATGTTCAAGATTCTAAAACACTGTAAAGGATCTGTAATCTGAAAATCTGCAACAGGTTTTAATAGTCTGCTTTGTCCACTGTTTGATATTTTTCAGTCATGATATTTAGGACTGAGTGGGATTGGGATTTATCTAAGAAAATTTAAGCTTTACACATCTGTGCTAAATATAATGTAAACTGTAGCACACTCATCTCACACCTTCAATGGCACGAGGATACTCATGTTTGCAGTGTTGGAGCAAATTAATTGTATTTAAAACCAAGAGAAAAGAGACAAAATAAAGGCTGCAAATCTGATTTAAAAAAAAAAAACAACAAGTGCCAGTAATGCAAAAACACTGAATAAATACCTCGTATTAATTTTTTTGTTGAAAAAAATGGACTAGTAATAAATTTGCTGGGCTGGAGCACTCAGCTGGAGCACTGTAGTAATACAGCGCCACAATCTTCCCAAATTTACCCAAAGGTCAGGCAGTACAACTGCAGCAAACCCAAGAGCTACATCTCAGACTCCACAGGCCTCAGTTAGCATGTTAAATGTTAAAGTTCATGACAGTACATTTAGAAAAAGATTGAACATGTATGGCTTTTATGGAAGAGTTTCCAGGAGACAGCCTCTTCTCTCTAAAAAGAAAAAAAACTAAATACAGCATATCAACATAAACCCCTCATACCAATTTTCAAGCATGGCGGAGGTGGTGTGATGTATTGAGCTTGCTTTGCAGGGAGAGGATCTGGGTGTTTTGCAGTCACTGAGTCAACCACAAACTTCTCTATATACCAAAGCATTCTGGGGTCAAATCTGAGGCCACCTGTCTGACAGCAAAAGGCTGGCCAAAACTGGATCATGGAACAGGACAATGATCCCAAGCACACAGCAATTCTACAACAGAATGGCTAAAAAGAAACAAATTAAGGTATTGCAATGGCCTGTGGCGGAACCTTAGGGGAGGTGTGCATAAACGATTTCCCACGAACCACAATGAACTGATGCAATGTGGTAAAGAAGAGCGGGCCAAAATTCCTTCACAACAATGTAAGACCGATAAAGTCATACAGAAAACAATTACTTCAAGTCACTGCTGTTACAGAGGCTTTTACAAGCTATTTGATCATGGGGTGTGCTTAGTTTTTCCACAGGACTGCATAGTGCAGTTTTTGATTTGGCCTGAGTTCCATAATTAATAGATCATGTTGCTTTAGGGTTTAATGTACATACATAAAAGTTAATTTAGGGACTTTAAATTACATCCAAAGAAAGAAAAAAGATATATCTGTCCACTGATTGTCTCTACTTGTCCTCATTGTCAGTTCTCTTTCCACCCAGGCACCCTCAACTCATCTGGTTCTTATTTGCACAGTGGAGCCAGATGGAATGCGACCACATGCTTTTAAAGATGAGTTATTAGCCCATTAATATATATTTCAGCCAACAATATCTGAGTGAACTAAAGTTGAAAGATGCACAGTGTTAGTCAAAAAGACAAAGCCCATTTAAACTTAAATGTTGACTTTAAATCCAAATAATCCATTTGTAGGCAATTTCTAATGTGTTTTATGGTCTAATTTACTTCACAAAAATTATGTACATGTAAAGAACCTGCTTTATTTTTTCCTTTGTTACAAAGCTCAAAATGGCTTTATTTTAAAATATGCATTTTAATCCTGTTTGGAAAGTGTAATTATCAGAGTGAAAGAAGAAGAAACTGTGTCTGTAAAGTGGTTGTTTTGCTGTTTAGCAGTATTCTTCACTTTCTGTGTCTCCCCTGCACACACCTCCAGGGACACCGGCTGTGTTGCAGTTACGTATCCTGGTGCGCTTTCCTCTGCTGCAGGAGGACCATGTAGACCAGCATGACCAGTTACCTTCCTGAACAACGGCTGGCCTTGTACCTGCAACATGTTGTTCAAATTAACATGTGCAGGAAAAATGACACGTGACATAAACCTGGCCTTGTTGTCATGTTGGGATTTATCATGCTACCCACTTTTTAGCCTTACCTGGGATTCTAGCACTATCACCCTTATAATTTTGGCAGGCGGCACCTTCAAACAAACGATGGCATAGACACATACACTTTCCATCCAGCAGAGCAAGGGTGCCTCCATTCTGACAGGGCCTACACTTGCAAACATTATATTCTGCCACGTACTCAGCTATAGCCTTCTTCATGTTTGATATCCTTGCGTTAGCGTCAGGAATACTCAGTGGAACTAACATGTAGATGGGCTCTGGCTGTCAGAAAAAACAAAATACATGCACTGTGTGAGAATACTGTAAAGAAAAATATAGTATATCACAACATAAAACATGATTTTTTTTTTCCAAAACTGACTTTTAATTGTTAAAACTGCACCCTGAGGCTGTATTTAAATACAGCATTGCTTTGATATAAATGTTAGAAAAAAAATCATGTTAGCATAAATATTAAATGCTAACTCAATTATATTGTTTTCCACATTTCATACACTCTATGGACAAAGGATTGGGCCACATACGTATTACACCAACAAAAATGTTTATGACATCCCATCCTAAAGCCATAGGCATAAGTATGGAGCTGGACCCCCCTTTGCAGCTATTGCAACTTCTATTCTTCTGAGAAGAATGTCTACAAGATTTGAATGTGTCTGTGGGAATTTTTGCCCATTTATCAAGAAGAACATTTACGAGGTCAGGCAGTAATGCTGGACCAAAGGGCCAGGCTCACAATCTCCATTCTAGTTCATGCCAAAAGTGTTCAGTGGTGTTGAGGTCAGGGCTCTGTGCAGGCCAGTCAAGTTCCTCTACTCCAAACTCATCCAACCATGCCTTTATTGATCTTGCTTTGTGCACTTGGGCACAGTCACGCCGGTACAGAAAATGGCCTGCCCCAAAATGTTCCCACAAATTTGGAAGTGTAGAATTATCTTAAACAGCTTGGTAAGCTGATGCATTAAGATCTCCCTTTACTGGAACCAAGGGGCACAGGCCAACTCTTTTTTTTGTGGAGCAGGCCTTCCTGTGGCCTTACACAAGAAACTTTCTTATTATTAAATATTAATAGATCATAATAAATTAGTAAAAATAATAAAGAGTGCTCCTCTGTATAATTTTTTTACTTTGAGCATCTGCCCCTTTAGAGGCCTCTGCACGGCCCTGTGGCACAGTGCAGTCAGACAGGTAACATTCTCCTGGCATTCGCCAAACCCAGACCTGTCCATCAGACTGCTAGATAGAGAAGCATGAGTCATCACTCCAGAAAGCGCATGTCCACTGCTGGCTGAGTCCCTGTGGTTCCTAAATGCTCCCTATTTGCAATAATCCCACTTACAGTTGAAGATGAAGAGCAACGGTTGCATCCTATTACAGTACCACATATTCAGTGAGCTCTTTAGAATGACCCGTTCTTTCACAAATGCCTTTAAAGGCAGACTGCATGGCTAGGGACTTGATTTTATACACCTCTGGCAATGAAACTGAATGAAGTAGCTGAATTCAATTATTAAGAAGTGTGGCCCAATATTTTTATCCATATATTGTATTTGGTAGTCAGAGGTGAACACAAAGTAGTTTACAAATTTCAAGCCTTTTCTGGTATTGCTCTCTGAGAACACACTATTCACAATAGTTTGAACCACAGAAGGTCACCATTTTAATGTGCTGTCAGAATATATAGTGAGTGTTTCTTTACACTATGTAGTACACTCCAAGTATCTCACAGTAGAGCTAATATTAATGTGATAGTAATATAATTACACAACAGGGACATGTCCAGAGGGGATTCGTGGGGAGGCACCAGGCTGGGAGTGGTCACCAGATGAAAAACTGCAGCCGGAGTAGTTGTAGCTTTGCATTTGGAAAACTTTGTACTTTGTAAACTTGTACTTTATTTCCTTGTTCTTATTCCCCCCCTGCGCCACCCCACTTAAAAAAATCCTGGAAACGCTTCTGTTGCACAAATAATACGCAATCAGTCATTACGCTGACGGAAAAATGACAGACCAGAGAAAGCGAGCAGCACATCACAATGTAACTGACCGTAAAATATGTTTATTTATTCATTTGGGAAAGTTCACTTGGTTTATTATGTTTTCTAACAAAACTCCTGCTTGTATTGGATTACTTAGCCAATCCTGATCTATCACATTTTGACTCTTTGACAGTAAATAACCTTTTTAACTTGTTGTTATTGTTGTCTACACAGAGCTCTCTAAATAGGAAGAAGGGAAAAGTAAATGACTAATTGATTTATGCAGAGTCACAGTTATGTATGGAAAAGTTGATAGGATAAGTTTGGTGGAAGCTCTCTGGGAAAATGATGTTTCAATTCACTGACTAGGCTAGATGATGTCACAAGTTTAGTAAAAACACTGATATCCCTAGATTAAATAAAGTCAGGTTTTTACAGTCATTAGCGTAAACTTCTACAATGGCAATCTGTTAAGAGTTTCTTTTTTTAAATATATTTTTTAAAATTTTAGTCTGCACTGAAGTGGTAGACTAAACAACCCAATGCACAGACCAATATAAACATTGCCATCACAGTGGGACTTCTACTATTCTTTTGGGGTGACTGTGGCTCAGGAGCAAGAATGGGTCGTCTAGTAATCAAAGGGCCACTGGTTTAATTTCTGGCTCTTCCAGTCCAAATGCCAAAGCGTCCTTGGGAAGCATATCAATCTGCAAACTGCTCCCTAACTGTGAAAGTTAGGGAGTGAATAAAGCAGTGTGTGTGTGTGAATGAAGATTTTAGTAAAAAGTGCTTTCAGTTAGAGTAGAACAGCTCTATAAAAGATCAGTCCATTTTACAATTTATTATTCATACCTCACTATGGAGCAGTGCAGGAAGATCTGTGACCGTCCGGGCCCATGACTGATATGTAAGGACGTCCATCACTCCATCTTTATTCAGTTTGGCCCTCATAGCAGCAGCAGCTTCTAGAGTACCTCCTTTGACTGATGTCATTACCTCATCCACCAGTGCTTTTCCATGAACGGTATCTGCATGGCAGTAGGAGAGAGACTTTTAGTGACTTTTCATAACCAGTACATAAACTTGCTACAGATTAATCTTTAGACTTTAGTTGTAAGATTTGCAAAAGTCTATTTGAATACAGTTTATAGAGTTACTGTGTTTTTCCAGCCATCTTTCTTTTCTTTTTTTAAACTAAGGTGCAGTGAAGGGATGTATTCTTGAAGCTGCACTAAAAAAACAGAAACAATAAAGAAATGCATCTGCACTAAACCTAGAAAAAAATAGCTTAAAGAGACAAACTAATTTTGGCTAATTCAGACTGCAAGTAAGTCTCAATTTTAGAATGCCTATTTGCACAATCATTGGGGATACTGTCCCACACATTTTATAGTCTTGCTGTATTAAAAGGAAATGTTTTGATGGTCAATTCTTTCTACAAACATACAGTAATGGGCAAATCTCGAGCCACCCCTCATTTTTACCTTTTGGTTCCAAGGAGCCAGACTTATTTTAAAAAATTGCTCTGAGCAACAGTTCTCCAGGCTTTTTGAAGGTCCCTCAAAGTCTTTCTTTGGAGATTGGCTGTTTTTTCATTCACTTAACACTAGCCTATGGCTCATTTAAGCATAAATAACCTAACATAAGAGATAAACCAGAGTTATGCCACAAATAACAGACAACTTAGCAAAGAAGTAATTTTAAATTGTATCATTAGGCATGTTGTTACTTGCTGCCTGTCGCAAAAACCTATATTTTCCCCACTACTTCAGTTCAGTCTACAAAAAATGCAAATGATAGCACAGTTTGAAATGGTATTAAAATTGTATATTTGCACCAACAATGTGATTCCCAAAGAGCTATTAGCTGAAAACTTGGCATGTCTCTGAATGGCGTGTAGTGTGTCCTTAAAAAAAGTGGAGGAAACAGGACAAGAAGCGGTCAAAAGAAGAAATGGCAGCCCTAAAAACTATCCAAAGCAGATGAACAGTAACTAAAAGTTGTGTCCTTAAAAAATGGGAAAAAATCCAGATGGACCCTTCAATTGATCCATCTACTGTTTGCTGAAGCCTCATTAGAAATGGTCTCAGTAGAAGGGTGACTATCAAGAAGCATGGGAAATAGGGGGAAAAGGCTGAATTATGCCAAATTACACAACATCTGGACTGAAAATCAGTGGCTACAAATCTTATGGAGTGATAAATCCAAATGTGAAATTTTTGGTTCAAATCATCATTAGTATGCATGGAGGAGGTTGAGAGAGGTACAACAATGACTGTCTACAGCTATCTGTAAAACCTGGCAGAGGCTCTGTCAAGTTTTGGGGCTGCATTTCAGCCAGTGGAAAGCAACCGATGGGCAACTGCTTCAGTTTTCAGCACAACAATGGACCCAAAAACACTGCCAATGCAGTATAAGCCTACCTGGACAAAAAAAAACAAACAAAAAACACATAATTGAACACAATGGATCCCAGACTTCAACATTACTGAAACACTGTGGGATCAACTTGACAGGGAACAGAACAAAAGGCAGCCAGCATCCAAAGAAGAGCTATGGGATGTCTTTCAAGAAACCTGGAGAACAATTCCTGAAGATTAATTATAAAAATAACAAGAAAAGAGAGTCCACAATGTTTAAGAATAAAGGTGGTTATATGAAATATTGACTTCAAAGCTCACAAGAATTGTAAAGGTTTTTGCCCTATGTACTGCATTTCCCTGTATGTTTGCACATTTCAATAAATCAGTACACCCATCTTCCGCGAAATATATAAAGAAATGAGGGTTGGCTTGAGACTTTGGCACAGTAGTGTGCACTGTATTTAGGCTGAATTGAAAAATCTTCATCAGTATGGAGAAGGGGAAAACAAACCTTCTTGTTTATCTGTTACATCATCACAGTTTTTAGATTTATGGTTTGCTTCTAAAGAAAACACATTCAAGACACCGAACTCTCCTCCAATGCCAATTGTGGTGCATTCTTGAATTTGTCTCTCTGTGAGATCTGCAAAAAAATAAAAAATAGATATAGACACTGAGTACTTATCATATATACATTTAAATAACATACTAGGCTGGAGAAGATTCATAACAGAAAATAATAAGTTTGAAATAAATCGCTTGCAGGAGTAAACATACTTCTCTCCTTAATGGTGTCTTGGTTGAGAACATAAATCAATTCGTATTCACCGCCAGACTTCCCATTTCTTGTGTAATGGGTTCCATAGTCTTCCAGGAATGCAAAATAAATACCCTTCTCATACTGCACAGGCAAAGATTTGACATGCTCCAGGAATTCATCTGCCAATCGGAGCTCACGGGAGCGCATTCTGTAGGTGCTCAGCTGTACTTTGCCCTTCACTCGCATAAAACTGTTGCTCTAAGTGTGTGGTGGAAAAGTTTGTGAAAATACAGATGTACATTGTGCATATCATTTTAATAATTCTTGATTTCGATTATGTTTATAAAACTTGCCACTGTATGATATTTACCTTAATTTGACTTCTCTCAGTGACCCTTTTAACCATTGTTTTCTTTTCATACTGAATTTCTCCACCAGGCTTTATAGTAACATTACCCAGGGAACCCTCACTTGGGGTTAATTTGAAAGAGAATCCAACATCCCTTTTCATTTCCTTTAGGATCTCCCGTAGAAGTGTGTGCGTGCTTTCATAGATTTCTTTGGAAGCTGTTTCCCCCACTAAAGTCTGGGATAACAGAATACAAATACAAATTTAAGTGGTAAGACATAATACTTTTCACATTTTCATGATCAATTCACAAATGTGTACATTTTTTTGCTGTGCCTAACCTGATAGGTGAGATCACCGACATTCCAAGGGAGCCTGTCATACTTCCCAGTGTTTGGATTCCTCACTCTGTCACATCTCCCATTGAAGTAATCATTGTTGAAGGGGTTCATTCGAGGTTCTGCACCCAAGATGTTGATTCTAGTGCATGGAGATAGTGGCCATTTTAAAACTATATATGCAGTATTATCCCTACTTATAGCTGTAAATCAAAAGTTTTAAAAAGTAGTTGAGTATACTGTCTACAAACCTCATTTCAGAAAAGTAGATATTTTCCAAAATATGTGATATTTTGATTCAGGTGAACCTTAATTTAACTCACCAAAGTACAAGGAAAAGACCGACAATAGACTCCACAAGATTTATTTTTTCTTCATTGGGTATGCCTTTCAAGGCTTTTACTGCAGCATCTTTTAGTTCTCATCTTTAGTTCTGGGACACAAGTCTCTCTCAACATGGAGGGTTGCGTCATGAAGGGGATCCAGCATAAAACCTCTACCAAATTACAAATGCAGATTAATATGCTGTGGCGACCCCTTGGGGCAAATACAAGAATGCAACTAAAGGTTGTGTTTGCAGGGTTTCTGGTAAGATATAGTGAGTGACTTGGCCAGTCCTGATCCTTGTCAATCATTGTCTTGCTGTATAATATAGCCCCCCGCCAAATTAATTTGGGTGCATTTGTCCATAAATTTGCAGACAATATGTTTCTCTAAAATTCTGCATTCATTCTGCTGCTACCATCGTGAGTTACATCATTATAAAAATGACTGAGACTATTCCAGAAGCAGCCATGCAAGCTCAAGCCTTGACACAACCTCTGCCATGCTTCACAGATAACCTTGCATTTTTAGGAAACCAAGCAGATCCTCTATTTTGCCATACTTTGGCCTTTCAATCTCTTTGGTAGAGGTTCATCTTTGTCTCATCAGTCCAAAATATGTTGTTCCAAAACTTTTGTGACTCATTTCTGTACTTTTTTTTACAAATTCCAATATGGCTTTCTTATTTTTACTGCTGATGAGTGGTTTGCATCTTGATATATTGCCTCTATATCGTTGCCCTCTAAGTCTCCTTTGAACAGCAGACCGTGATATTTCCACTCCTTATGTTACAGAATTATATTTTTTACTGGTCTCATCATTTGTCTGTCATCAGCTGTTGTTGTTTTTCTTGCACAACTGGTTTGATGCCTTTTGCTCAGTACACTAGTGGTTTCCTTCTTTGTCAGGACATTCCATATTGTGGTATTGGCTATGTGCAATGTTTTGAAATACCACTGATGAATTTCCCCCCTTTTTCAGCTTCAGAATGACATGTTTTTCTCCCATAGACAGCTCTCTGTTCTCCATGTTGGTCTACTCTTCTTAACTACAAATGTTGTCTTCAAAAGTGAAAGCCAAAGCTTAAACCGAGAGAAGATAGCCAGGGCTACTTGACACACAAGAAACACCTGTCTCTTTTTGTGTTCCAATACTTATACTCACTTAAAAAATCTGGGTGGGTTGATACAAAATGTGTTATGTTCTATGTTGTTTAGGATATCTAGATATAAATACCAGGGGGAAAAAGCTGAAATCAGAACCCTCTTCTCATGTTCTTCTCACACACAAATGTCTTCAGAGAATGGCAAAAACAAATTAATTGGACTTGCTGTTCCAATACTTTTAAAGAAGACATTAGACAGGGAATATCCAGGCCAAGAATTCCTCTTCTGTGTGCTGGTCATTGTTTATATATTTAGTTAACTATATAACAGCAAATAAAACCCCAAAGTGTCCGATTATAGCTGCTAGTTTCCAGATGCTGGAAAATACCTTACCTCTTTTTCTCTTCAATTGTTCAAATGAATTAAAAACAAAGCCTGGTTAAGCATGACTGGACAATACTTTTCAGACTATGAATAAATTACAAACAGGAAGTAGCAAGCTTTCAGTACCAAAAAGCTTGTCCCTTGCCTACATATTCTGTAAGTTCATTTCCAGATTTCTGTTTGTAGAAAGTATTTCCCACCTTTTTACAATAGAGACATATCAGTGAAACCGAGGTTCATGTCTTATTTGGCAAGAAAGAAGCAGACTTCACTTAAAGCAAGCTATACTTTAAACTAAAGACCAGATAGAACAGATAGTTTTTTCTTTTAAAAATAACTTACTTTAATAACAGAAACTTTTATGAAGTGCCTTTGCTTACCCGTATCCTGCTGTCCTGCCTTGCTCGTTTGTATCGAGGATTGTCTCACCACAGGGTTTACGCCCAGGGTCACAGTCCTCATCTGATCCATCTTCACAGTCATAGTCCCCGTTGCACATCAATGTCTTTCTAATACAAGATCCTGTGCAGAGAGAGCATTAAACGAGATGACCCATAATAAAGACAGAGGCATTACGGTCTGAAAGAAGCTGCAGTACCTGACTCGCACTGGAACTCAGAATCTGAGCACACAAGAGGTGGCCGCTCACATGCACTGCTAGGTACACAAACCTCCCTGTCCCCTATGGCTCCCTGGCAGGCGCTACCTCCAAACTGGCCAAAAACTTCTATCCCTCGAGAACGCCTCTGCAGATGATAAATGATACCACATCACAGAGGTAGAGAGAAGCACTACAAAAAAAACTGTTCTCAGCCATAGTGTGCGTACGTAGTATTACCTTATTTTGACCTGTTTAGACTTGAAACCTTAAAAACCTACTACTCTGGAAAACTAAACGTCATAGCCTTTGACCACATGTTCTAATAGACTCACTCGCGTTTCTGTGCAGTGATTACAAGAACTCCACTCTGACCAGCGGCTCCATACACAGTCCACAGCTGGGGGATCAGGCAGCTCCACTGCCCTGAAATACACACATTAGATTCAATAAACACTCTGAAATCCATGGTAAGTGATTAAACAAACTTCCTCATTGTCATTTAAATGAAATAGGAAATATACACACATTCCCTCAACAAGAAGAGCCAGAATTACACACAGGCCACAGAGGCCCACATGGAGAGCGACATCAAGCCTCATCATGAATCTTTGAAAATACAAATGGTACTGCATCTGTCCCCTTTTACTCTTTAAAGCTACTCCATTGTTAATGATTATCCTTCTGAAAAAAGGACTGTGCTGTCACAGTCAATAGTGTAGAGTTCAGGTAAAACAATATTGATTCTGTGCTTGGAAACTCCCAAATCAAAGTTTATTGCATTTGTTTGAATATATGCTTCTTATGAAGTCAGCCTCTATATTTTATTCTTCACAGTGTGAGCAAAGCATCCACAATTACACAAGTACTACAATAAAAGTAAGTAAAGAATCATTTCCTTTTGTCGTTTTATTTATCTTTGACTTTACATTCATCTGTTACTTCACCAAGTAATTTCACAGTCACAGAGATGTTTGTCAAAGTTTACTCACTTTAAATACTGTAGCTACTCGCTGCCACATACCACCAAAATATGACATAAAACTATTAAAGCTACACAAAAATGATTTCTCTGAAATCATAAAAGTGTCAAATTAGACACTCTTTTAATGCTTTTAATAAAAAGGGCTGCAGACTGTGGATCTCTGGATTTTTTGAATTAGATTAAGTTAACCATATAATATTTATTTAAAAAACCCACTGAAATCATATGAATTTATAAGGACACGTCAGTCCATTATAATTCAGCCTAATATGCACTGGGTAAATGACAGAGACACTTTTAGAGATTATTTAGAAAAGTGTGTGCTTTAGGTTTATTTTCAGATTTCTTCTTTTAATTCAACACAATGTGCTCATTTCCATGTCTCCAGGATTATGCAACTATACAAACAAGTCAGCAGCAAAGCACAACAAATATTTGAAGAGCTTGTTTTGACTGTTGTAATACACTGGCGTGATGCATTGTGGTACATTTAGGTCATCATCTGAGAAATGGAATGAGTATACAGTACCGTTTGAGAGTCTAAAATCGCCCCTTGTTTCTGTTTATTTTGCATCCAAGGAGCCAGACTTTCTTGTAATTTTTTTAAGTGGTCTTGAGCAAAAGTTTCTAAAGGTCTTTCAGTTTGTCTTTGGACACTGATTGCTCTTTCACCCACTTTTTGTCCAGTCCTTGTACCTGACAATTTTCAGAGGAATACGTGCTTTTTTGTTGTTGTGTGTTTGTTGAGACACTTAACACTGACCTATGAATCATTTAAGCATAAAAAAAGCACCCAACACAAGGGATGATCCAGTGCTGTGTCAGCACATATCAGAAAATTTTGTTTCTTTAGTTCAAACTATGAAAATTTTCAAATATAACACAGTTATCGTTGACAGTTTTACAGTCATAAAATAATAATTTAGCTCCAACAAGGTGATTTCCAAAGAGGGAAACTTGGCATATCTCAGCATGGTGCGCAGTGTTTCTTTGTAAAAAAAAACTGAAGAAACTGGATAAGTGGAGGACAAACAAAGAAGTGGCAGGCCTAAAAAACCTGTACAGCAGATTAACAGTATCTGATGATGTCCTTAAGAAATAGTAAAAAAATCCAGCAAAGACCTGAAACAAGACCTGTGAGATGGATTTGGTCCTTCAGTTGATCCATCTACTGTTTGCAGTATCCAAATTTGACATTTTTGGTTGAAATCATCATCAGTATATATAGAGGTGGTCAGGGGAGAGGTACAACACTGAGTGTTTACAGCCATCTGTAAAATATGGTGGAGGCTCTGTCAGGATTTGGCGCTGCATTTGCAGCCAGTGGTGTTGAGCATCTTGTCAAAACTGATAGAACTATGAATGTAGAAAAGTACAGTCAATTTTTAATCCATCATGCAATACCATCTGGAAAACGTTTGATTTGCAACGGCTACAACATACTGCCAATGCAGTATAAGCCTACCTGGTTAGGAAAACACACAGTGGAGCACCATCAGTCATGGGTTGGCCTCCCCAAAGCCCAGACATCAATATTATTGAAGCACTGTGGGCTCATCTTCACAGAGAATGGAACAAAAGGCAGCCAACACCTAAAGAAGAGCTTTAGATTGTCCTTCAAGAAGCCTGGAGAACTATTTCTGCAAACTACTGCAGAAAGCTTGCTAAGAGAGTTCAATCTGTATTGAAGAATAAAGGTGCTCATACCAAATATTGGTTTTCATGCTTGTTATAACAGTACAAATTCTATATTTGCATTATGCACTGTTTTTCCATTTATTTTTGCATGTTTCAATAAATCATTGGATTTATTTCCCATTTTCCAGGCAATATTTTTAA
The DNA here is from genome assembly GCA_015106775.1 of Etroplus canarensis. Taxonomy (NCBI): domain Eukaryota; kingdom Metazoa; phylum Chordata; class Actinopteri; order Cichliformes; family Cichlidae; genus Etroplus; species Etroplus canarensis. The sequence goes on from VUQH01088019.1 coordinate 64,855, forward strand.
AAATGAGGGCTTGTACATGATGGGCTGTATATGAAAAATGAACTTCATTCACTCTCTCTGTCAAAAACTAAAGATGTGGGAAACTAGAAAACTGCCCAGACCGCAACATGTGTGCTGAAGTCCAACTCTTTGTCTCTAATTGTTGTAGTCCTGTAGCACGATATTAACAGTGGGGTGTTAACCAGTGGTTTATGTTACAGTAACATCATGCAAGTTATTTTTCATTGTTAGGTGAATGCTCACAATAATAAAAAATGATGATTAAAAATACAAAAAGACGTTTGCAGAAGTGAAATCGACCAGTTCACGAGGGAAAGCTACACTGACGTCACTACTCATGTCTGAGCTGGTATTTTTTTTTTTTTCAAATTTTGTAGTTATTACACACATTTGTTTTCCTTTCCCAACAGCTCACTTCTGTTAAATAAACCTTAGTCCCTGGTCTGTGTAATTCTGCCCATCTCTGCTCATATAGTACATAACTACCCGGTTCTTCTTTTAATTATCCCAAACAAACATCTATTAATGCTTCTGCAAACATGAAACAAAAACACTTCCTGTGCGACTTGAGGATTTTCTTCCTGGGAATACGATACCTGCCACTGAATGCTTAAAAACATCAAATATAAAAACTGTCATTAGAGGACTAAATCACCATATGGCATCAAAAGCAAAACACACATTATTACAAAGGAAGTTGTTGACCCATTTTCAGCCGTCAGTTTACTGTAATTGCAGTAAGATTAGTGCACAGCAACGAAAATATCATGCCTGCACTTTTAGAAATTATGCTGTGTTAGTAACAGAGGAAACTTTGGCATGCTGGCTGAGGTTCCTCAGTTCCCTCTCAATCCTCCAATTTAATAATATGATGCCCAGTTTATCTAGTGTAAACTGCTCATATATGTTTTTTTCTTTTAAACTCAATAGTTATTTTATACTGTAGACCCACGGTGGTGGAGATGACCACTCTTAAAAGCAATTTTTACCACAAATGCAACGAGGAATCCACCCTCCCTCTTTCGCAGCACCTCATTTGAGTCAGCCATGTATCAGTCACTTTCCACTCATTCTCATGCAACAGGAAATATGTTTCAGATCACATGTTTTGGGGGGAATGGCGTAAGATACAGCTTTAAATGAATTAAAATGGTACTTGCTATGATAAATTAGAAATTTAGTCAAACTTGATCCAGTTTTTTAAGAGGATTCTGCTCACCCTCCAGTTTTTAGGGTTATTTAGTTGCCTTGACTCTCAGTATCCCCGTAGTGCAGTGGTTTACACATTTACCTTAAGAGTGAAATGTCCCTGGTTTCAATCCAGGTAGGGGCATAAGCTCCTCTCACTATGGAAGATTGCACCAGGAAGGGCATTTGATGTAAAAGCTGTGCCAGAATACCAGTGTGGATTAATCCACCGTGGTGACCCCTTGGGAGCAGCTGAAGGTACACTTAGTTAGCATGACTCTCCAGCATTTTAAGTGCCCGAGCCAAAGTACCTGAAGACCAGCCAGTTTGCCATCAAAGCACTGTGTGCTTTCCATTTATCCATCCATTCAGCTTCTTAACCACTTGTCCAATGCAGGCCCGCATGGGGCTGGAGCTTATCCCAGCTATAAGAGGGTGAGAGGCGGGGCACGCCCGGGACAGGTCGCCAGCCCGTCACAGGGCCAACAGACAACCATTCATGCTCACGCTCACACCTACAGTGAGAGCATGTAAACATTACACAGAAAAGCTTCAGCTGGCCAGTAGAACTGAACCCAGGAGATTCTTGCTATAAGGCGACAGTGCGTCATTGTGCTGCCCTGTACTCCTTCCAAAAATCCAAAGTGTGACAAATAAAAATATTTTTAAAATAAAAATGGGGTTTTCTTCATTTTTTTTTATCAGTTTTTGATGGCAAATTGTAAACACAACACATCTGTTGCCTTTGAAGCAGATCTAGCTGTTTTTTTTTTTTTTTTTT
>VUQH01088020.1:0-18993 GCA_015106775.1 Etroplus canarensis
CTGTTTTGTACTAAGATCCTGTGTGTGTGTGTGTGTGTGTGTGTGTGTGTGTGTGTGTGTGTGTGTGTGTGTGTGTGTGTGTGTGTTGGCCACCAGCTTTCTCTCATATGTTCGTGTGTGTGTGCAGAGGATCTTGTATCTTAATGAAAACTGAGCTCAGCCTATATATACTGGGAGTGAAAGGTGTTCGATGTCCGTTCACCTGCAATTCAGATTTTATCAGCAGATTCCACAGAGTGTATATACATGCTGATCCACGCCACAGTGACACCCAGTGGTTCGTGAAGTCCTGTTGTGAAGCCTCAAGTCGAGCTGTTTTGGTGTTGCCAGCTTTGTGTTTTGAAGGCAGATGTGAAAAGTGAGGGGTGGATTTTGGAGAGAAGCCGAGGGACACAACACACAATCATACATCAGCAATTTGTCCGTAACAAGCCAGGGCGACCCTTTTTTGACTCTTTTGGGACCACAATTTACAAAATCAGCTTTGTGGTGTTTTCAGTCAGACTCGAAACCAGCGACCGAGACCATAAACCAATCAGAAAAGTGTTTACTGGGGTCACAACTCAAGTGAGCTGAGGGTTGTTTTCCCATAAACTTCGATTCAGCTGGACTTGAGTTGCCTCCTGGTGGGCATTAGGAAAAATGCAAGTTCAAGGAACTTTAACACTTTATAGATTTTATAGCCTCTGAATCAGGACTGTGCCCCTAGCTGCAGTCAGAGTTTGATTGACCTTTTGATACTGTGTACTTTGGCTTTTCGGCGAGGACTCAGGTTGTTGGGTGGAAAGTAAAACAATGGATGTAGAGCATTAAATCTATGACTTTTTATTTAGCTGTAGACCTTCAAGCCCTGCACTTTCCTTGCTTGTGATGTAGTGAGACAAGTGGCATGGTGCTCTGCCAGGTTACAGGTGAGTTCATTTTGAGTGGGCTCCATGTATGAAGGATGTGCAGTGTTTTCACACCTGTACCGGAACCTGAACTTCCCTATAAATTACCTCACAGAGCTGTATTTGAGAGTGAAACTGGGCATCACACTGTATTTAACTTCCCAGCTACTGAGTGTGAAGTTCATGTGACAATTTTTTCGTGTGCATGTGGGAACAGCCCGGTTAATTGCTTGGAAAAATCCCAGCGAGTGATTAGTTATCGTGTGTCCTGCCTCCCGCAGCACTAGACTGCTTCAAGCTATGTGTTCGAAACTTTGACTTTTGAGAACATCCTTACTTCAGTCTTCCGTAGACATTCATCCAGGCTTCCTGTGTTATAACACCTTAAACATGATCTCACTAACATACAATCACATAAAATAAAGTTTTTACTGCACTCCGTGCAGTCCTGTGAAAAACTAAGTACACCCTATGATTTGATAGCTTAGAACCATCTGTGGCAGCATTGCTTGAAATGGTGATTTTCTTATGGCTTCATCAGTCTCTCTGATCTTTGTGGAGGAACTTTGGCCCACTCTTCTTCACAGCATTCCTTCTGTTCATTGGTTTCTGGGTATCCACAGCCGTCTTGAGGTCCCATGGCAGCATTTCAGTCAGCATGTGGTCTGGACTTCCACGGGATCATTGCAACAACCTTGATTTGTTATTTCATTTTGTTGCCATTATGTTGTAGATTTACCGCTGTGCCTGGGATCATGGCTGTGTTGTATGACACAATGTTGACTAACCTTTATCTGTTGAAGAGATGGCCTCGGATTTGATTCTGAAATATGTTGGTATACAGAGGAGTTCATGGCTGACTCAATCAGTCTGCCAGTTGCCAGGGTCCTGAGGCTGCAAAACAAGCCCAAATCGTCACCCCTCCACCACCGTGCTTGTCAGTTGGTAGTGGAGCTTTGCATTATGGCCAAAGGACATGGTTCCAGAAGTCTTGTGTTTTCTTCGGATGTAAATTCGTACACCTAAGCCATGCTGCCATGTTCTTTGTAGAGAGAAGAAGCTTTCTCCTCTCAACCCTTCAAAATAACGCACATATATATATATATATGTATATATATATATATATATATATATATATATATATATATACACACACACACACACACACTTCAGCATGGCTGGTTACCAAACGCAGTGAGAAGGCCCTAACGTCAGTGTAATTCCAAGGCAACACAGCGCTCTTACATTTGGACAGCTGCTGTGGTAAAAGAAGGGCAGGGCCATATTCACAAAGCCTTTGTAGCTAATAGTTGCTCCTAAACAACCATTTTAACAATTACAGTATACAACAGAAGAGAGCACACCCCTGTGCAGTATTACATAAATATCAGATGATATAGAACAGGGGTGTCAAACTCGTGGCTCGCGGGCCACTTCCGGCCCCGCCCCTACTTCCGGTCGCCGATTTGATGTCAAAAATATCATGTAATTCGGCCCTTTAAAGCACCACATTGCGATTATATAATGAAATGTGGACGCATTGAATTAAATAATTGTAATGTGGCGCTTTAAAGGGCCGAATTACATATTTTTGACATCAAATCGGCGACCGGAAATAGGGGCGGGGCCGGAAGTGGCCCGCGAGCCGCGAGTTTGACACCCCTGATATAGAATTATATTGTCCTGCAGTAATGGCATCACTTCTGAATTGAACAGTAGGTTATTCACATTTATGTACAGTTTAAAAAATACCATATTATAATAAATGTTTAAAAGCATTTATTTTTTTTTGTTCATCAGAGAAAGTATCCTCACTACTCTTGCAATAATGCAATAACTGGGAAGATGTATAGTTTTGAGTCATTTGAAATTTACGCAATATAGCACAGGTGTAGGTTCACTTTTGGTCTATAGTGTATGTTTAAATGCAAGTCTATGTTTGATTATTAATAATTATGAAAAAGTGCTCTTGGGCTTCTGCAGTAAAGCCAAACCAATTTTCTTTTTGAGTAGATGTTTAAGGGCATACCATCTGGTTGAATGTCTTTGAAGCAACTAGTACATGGCATGATCATGCCTACAGGATAGCTATCTTAGCAGAGAGACAGAACTTTGATGCCTTTCCTCTTATCACACATTAAATGAATTGAACAGTGGGCCAAAACATTAAGACATTTATGTAGTTCTCAAAACTAATTTATTACTCCCTAAAATTCACAAATGAAGAAACAAAGGAAAATATTTTTACACATAACAGATGAGTTAGTTTGAGGACCTCAAATTACACTCATTAAAAGCCACTGTTTTAATCCAGCAGTGCATAAGGGTTAAAATCCCTCAAATTTATCAATATTAATATTAATATTGAATTATCAAACTAGAGCAATACCTACCCTTGGTTTATGGATATTTTAAGGTTTACTTACTGGTCAAACTTAACAGAAGACAAACCTCCACTTGAGTTTCATTCATTGATTGAGTTTGTTTTTGTATTGCTGGTCACTTGTTAATGATAGTAGTAGGAGTAGTAGTAGTATTAGTCACCATGGATTTGTGCTAAAACTGCACTGAGCCACAGGAATACCTGCTAAATGCTGGTCTAGACCTTCAGGTCATAAACTATCCAGACATTCGGTCCTGTTGTAATGTTTGAAGAAGAAAAATGCTTTGTGAATAGAGGCCCTGGAACGGTGGTTTACCTGTCCATTACATGTGAAGAAACTCTTTGTATAAACAACTGTGGCTTTAAAGGAGATTATGGGTGGGACAGCTCAAAAAGCAAAAAATTACTAGAATTTTCATATTTTTATCAGATTTGCAGACTTTGATGGATTTTAGTTTACACCGCACTGCAGCCAAGATTAACTGATTTATAATCTTATGTCTCAAAGGAAAGGCTGCAGCACATGCTCACTGTACATACACAGTATTGTAAAAACTGCTTAACCCCCAAACTTTGTAAAAGTAACAAACTCTGCTGTGCTGATTCTGGGGCTGGTTTCCTAGAGGAATGCTGAATCTTAAATCTAACCTCAAAGTTTGAAGCCATGTCTTTGCAGTGGCTTTAAGTTTTTTTGCGTAATACTGTAGACTTAATTTTGTACCATAGTTAGCCCCTTAATTACATTGCATTATTCCATGAATCATTGCATAATTTAGATGCTTTTTTCACCCACTAGCATGAAGAAAAAATGCCCAATGTTGTAGGTTCTCTTGGAATTGCTTTGTTATTCTGAAAGTGGAGGGTGTCTTAAGTACATGCACCACTGGTATGTTAAGGCATTAGACTCATGTCCATCACCTTATTGCATTCTGAGTTTTCAGTTTAAAGAAATTGCCATATATTCCACATAAAGGATAAAAATCACTGCAAAGTTATGACATAAGGATTTCTCACAGATGTCCTGCCATTTGGATTTTATTTGTATATGTGCCATTTGTACAGTGTATTACACTCCCTGTTAGTAAACCATCCTTTCTGTTGTGCTAGCCAATAAATATGATTATGTTTTTGTTTGTTAATTTGCTCTGGGGAAGGTGTTCATGGGATGAAACAGGGTTTTGTTAGTCTAAAGTGTAAATATAAACCTTGATCACAAATCCTAATGAAACTTAAAATATTGTACATACTGTAGGTAGAATGTTACCAAGTTAAACTTCATCAGTAAATTTAAGCAATATAGTTTATGAATGAGCCTTAATTGATTTTTTTGGGGGGTAAATTTAGTTTATTATTTAAAGAAGCTCCGTTATAAATTGAAATTATTTTCCATGAGATTTTCCTCTTAAATTTGTGTGTGCCATTTTCCGGATGTAGCAGGAAGCAGGTGATGTATCAACATGAACTGCACGCTAATGACATGTAATATATTTGTTGCTTAAACTATTGAATGTACTGACAATTTGCTTTTTGACCATAATACACATAAATTGAGCAATGGATGTGGTGTTTATACAACGATAAAGGATGAAATCAATTTTCCATATAACGGGAAAAATTCAAAGTTGCTTCAAATAAAGAAACATTTGAACCTTTGAATGTTCAGTACATTTATTGAACACTAATAAACAGTGCTTTATGCAGGGATTCTGACAGCAAAGCATACTTTCACCGTCCACCAGACACAGCAAATTACATTTAACAATTATTAAACTGTACCTTGTTTAATATACTAGACAGCACAGGTGTTTCATACATTTGCTCAAAAATCTGCCCTTTTTTGTTTTCAGTGTTTTTGTACAGTATAAAACCCAGCAGTGGAAACAAATTTTTATATCTCCCGTACGAAAGTTGGGAGATATTATGGTCTTGACCTGGTCATGCTCCTGCTGTGTTGGCTATAGAGATTTGCATTATTTGCATAGAGATATTGCAATAACACATTACAGATTTGGTAAGTGTATGTACCCCTAGAGGAATAATAGCTTCCTATTTAATTTCAGCTCTCTGGCCCAAATATGAATGGTACTTCTGGATCTTACAGTGAAATATATATGTTAAAATAAGTGAAAATTTGTATGTATGAGAGAGTTGTCATTTCAGTGTCTACTTCATACCTACAAAGTAGTGAAAAAAGCCCCTGTCTACTGAAAGATGTAGAAATAAAATGTGTATCGATCTGTTCAAGTAGTAAATAAGCATCCACCCCCCCCCCAGATTTTGTGTTCTTTTCCCAGTGTTTTTTGCACTAAGAGTAATGTACAGTAACTACGAGGGAAAATCAGGCTACTTTGGCAAATCACCTTGTTTCTTGAGATCACCTGTTTCTGATCCAGAATTTGACCTGGATTACAACTGTGTACTTTATCTCATGAACCACTGATCAGAGTACCATGTCAATTCCCACCCTGGGATTAACATGGTACTCTGATTCTGATTACACTTAGTGCAATAAAAGAAATGACATGGGGAAAAAGCAAGATATTGTCAAGATATTGTCTTCTCAAATAGTAGATTCAGTTTTGTTTTTTTTTTAATGGAAATGGGGTGGTATCTGCGAATATCTGCTTTGACAACTGACATTGGCCTATCAGAAAGTTAGATGGCGTTCATTGTTGGCAGGAACCAATGTCTGATGTGCCTCTAAGGTATTTTTATATATTGGCATGACTGAGTCAGTGTTTATTTAATTATTTAGTTTCTTATCTTTCCTATCTTAAAGATGTTGAAGAGCTAACTTTCCTGAAACAAAAGTTGAGAAGAAAAATCATTTTGTCTAGATGCAAATTTTCAAACACTGATGTAATTCACAGTCAGTACATCTCTGAATAAGAAATGTACGTTTCGGCTGCTCCCTTGTATTCTCCACCTAGGGGTCGCCACAGCAGATTAATCCGCATCAGTAATTTGGCAGAGGTTTTACACTGGATGCCCTTCCTGATTCAACCCTCCATGGTGAGAGGGGCTTGTGCCCCCATATGAATGTGATTATTGCAACATGAGACCTCGGCAGCTCTTGGCAGGATGTTGAAAAATTAAACATTCACTGAATGATACAAATTGTAAAATGGGCCAGCAGATTTTTAGCAAATGTACGAGCTTGAACAAGCCTAAACAGTAAAGGACTAAAGCAAAGAAAGTATGAACTTGGTTAGAAGTTAGTTGCATTAATATGCATTATAAGATTGGATTAGATGGAGAACTTTTTTAATATTTTGACTAAGTTGTTGAAACATTTTAAAATCCACAACACAAATGCAGTTCACATTCAGGTCTTCTATAGATTACATCTTAACTGTGCAAGTGGCTAGTAAGCAAAGATTTAATGTATACATTTTACATATTTGCATAAAAGTAGAGGTTTTTTTTAATATTGCCATGTCATTTTGTCAGAGTATATATTAGAAAATTGTGAGGCAAAAAAGTTGTTGGTGCATGAGCTGACTTGCAGATAACCCATGATTGTTTTTCTCAGAGGCTAATTATGTACGACAGTCATTTGTGGAGTTGTATACAACTGATCATCAGGATGACATCTTGGCCTCAGTTGCTCTGTCCCCACTAACCAAGGCATGGTCACCTGAGACACTTCCGTCCCTCCTGGATAGGGGTAATTTTATTCATCAGTCTGCATTTGTAAGAATGAAACTAGGAAACTAGACTAATTTGCTTGATGCTGAAGTACATTTTTTTGGGATACAGCTCATTTGTTTGACAGCTTGAATGTGCTTTTCAGTTGCTTACAATCTCTCTAAGGTGAACCCTTAGCACATACTATTTTCCATACTCACGTCGTTATTGGTCACAGCTTCCTTGATGTTTCAGCCGCTTTAGCTTTCTCTTGTAATCCCAGTTTCTCCATAATCAGCTCAATCCTGGATGCGATGCCTGCCACAGAGCTTTCAAGGTGAAGAACCTGTCTGGCCAGTCTTTCAGTGGTGAGAGAAAAGGAATTCAGTGAAATTTGTTATTTTAGTTAGGAGAACGACATAGGTGCACCTTCACAGGTTAAGTTTAAAATTTGTCCCACCTAAAGAACTGTTCCACATCCACAAAGGTCTTTTGCTCACTGGATGTGACAGGAGGCTTCTCAAGCACTTCTTTCTGATAATTCATTCCAAGATTGTTGAGTTCAGCACTAAGAGCATCCTGATGAAAATGCAAAAGTATAAGAAACATTTATTTTGTTTCTTGTCTAGCTAAAGGAGAAATGACTACAGAAATATATTAATGTATCTTTTAAATAACACAAACCCTCTTTTCCTCCAGCTCAGTTTTCATCCTCTTTTGTTCGTCTTTGTCTAGAATTTGGTTCCCGTCACGATCAAACTTTGAGAAGGCTGCAGATATTTCATGATCGTCATGTCCCATCCTTCAAAACCATGACAGTGGTGAGGGTTACTTTTTAATACTACAGTGATTGATGGTGATGATGATGCTTCTTTTTAATATTTTCACTTACTCTTTAAGCGTTTCCCTGAAGTCCTTGAATTCGATTTCTCCCGATCCGGAGTGTAGAGCCTTCTGAACATCTGATATTTTCTCTTTTTTAAGCTTAAGCTTCATAAATGTCTTCATATAGCTCTAGATTACAAGAAAAGTCTGGTAAAATATTATCCATTATGTGTCTGGTTTCAACTTGTTCAGTTTCATTTGGCTTTACCTGTTTGATGAGGTCAGTAATTTGTAGTTCATCTTTTTGGGATGACAGCTCCTCCTTCACCTCTGAATACGTATCATTTATGATGGCCAGAAACATGTTCTGAGGGGGAAAAGAATGAAGAGATGATGTGACTGCTCAGATTGATCCTTTAATTATCAAGCGTCTTGTGTAGCAGTATGACTTACCAGCAGAACAAAAAAAACAAAGAACACATAAGTGACAAAGTAGATTGGCCCAAGGACTCTGTTAGCGTGGTCAATGGCATCATAATCAAAGTCTCCGAGAATGATTCTGAACTGTGTGAAGCTGCAGGGGAAAAAATGAAATGAACGAATTAATTGATGCTCATCACACTGAATGAAATATGTCATGCTGCTGTTGTTTTCAACACCACTTACATGCACTTTACAAAGGTGCTGAAAGATTCAACCTCCATTCCAAAGATCAAATATCCAAGTTGAGCATAAGCAAAGAACACGATGAAGAACATAATGGCAAATCCAAAGATGTCTTTAGCACATCGACCCAGAGTGGAGGACAGCTGAGACATGGTCTTACTGAAACTGATGTACTTGAAAATCTACAGGCACAAAAAGAGGGTGCACACTCCTTGGAATGACACTAGAGAAAAATTATTTCTGGCCAAGTAATATGTTGAAGTGAAAGAAGTATTTTACCTTGATCCATGCAAAGAACAGGTTCACCGCATTCATGTTGTTATATTGGGTTTGCCAGAACGAAAGAAATTCAAAATCTGGGTAGATATCAGGTTGTTTTAGCAGATTCCCAAGCAAATTGTCCACTTTGACAGTCCGGAACACATTGAATATGATGGCAACAAAGGCAAGCTGTAAAGACAGTGTTACTGCTTTCAAGGTCAAGAAAAATCTGAGAAAATGACATGTCTGAAATATATTTTCATACCATTATAACAACAATATCTAGTATGTTCCAGATGCTATTGAAATAGGAGAACTTGTGTATCCTCAGCTCAAGAATTTCCTCTACAATGTAGTAGAGGATGAATACACAGAAGAGCAGCTCGCAGCCGAGGATGAAGTAATCCCAGGTGGTTATGTAGCGGATCAGTTTGACTGTTCGGATCTGGTAGGAAGGGATTGCTCCACCAGTTGCTGGGAATTCAACTACCAATCTGAAAGATGCAGGTAAAACTTTAGTCAACCACTGGATGTGTACCAACCTGTTGCTACTGTCAGTAATGCTACTCACCTGATGACGCAGAACATGTTGATGTTAGCGTTGTAGGTGGAGAAGTCTATGAAGGCTACTCTGGTTCCTCTGTCCAGCCAAAGGTTGTTCATCAGTTGCATCAGTATGAGGGCACTCTCCTCTTTGGCTTGACTCAGGTCTTGATAGTATCCTGCTCCACTGTAGGTGGTCAGCAAGCCCCAGTAAGAAGAACCCTCTATCTCTTTCTCTGTGTGGTAGGTCCAGCTGCAGAAGAAGAACAAAAATAATTAGAAAGATTAATTTTAATGCTGTTTATTAGCAAAAAGATTATCTGTAAGAAAAACAAGTGAATTACGCAGTTCCATTGATGAGGCCAAAGCTGTTGTCGTCCTCCTTCTTGTCACTGTAAACATCGAAACATTCTGTGATCTCATCTTGGAAGTCATTGGGGACACGGCATGAGTTGTTCTTGATCTTGATCTGCCTCATCCTAGGGACACCTAGAAGCATGTTCTCATAGTAAATGAAGGACTGGTTTCTGCTTTTCAGGGGCTGGTTATTGTACCATTTTGTCCAGTAGAGGCCATCCAGTAATGGGCCCTGGGCATACTGTTCATATAAAGAGAGAGTTTGATTTGCACCTTTCTTCTTGTTCTCTGTAAATTCTAATTGTTGTGAACATGGAAGAAATGAAAACAGAGGAAAACTCACAGTCCAGAAGTCAGCCATGGTACCAATGGATTGAAACGTAACCCCACTTTCGCTGGCTGTATTCACGAACAGGTCTGTCATGGCTTTAGTGTAATAGTAGGCGCTTGAGCTGGTCATACCATATGTCACTGAAAGGCAACGTAATCACATTGTTAATGACTGGTCATTGGTTCCTATCTGGCTTTGCTCAGGCTCAGCTTTAAATGTTGCCCCATTCAGTTTTCTAAGATAAGACTCAGAGGCAGACACGCAAAGCTGCATCGAAGACTTGTTGTTTGGCTTTGTTTATGTCACTATAGCTGTCAAACAGATCCAGATTGGAGGCTGTAATTTGTTTGAAGAGGGAACACGCTGTCCTGACGCAAATAGCCTAAACAAACAATGTAAATCTAACCCAGACAAAGGATGAGGCTTAAAGTGCTTATCTCTAAAAGGCATGCCCCTTTCACTCCTAGCTGGACAATAGCTTTTAGGCAGAGAAATGGGAAGGGCAGTTTATGGAAGTCATCAATGCAAAGGGGATACTTCTGATATTAAATCAACAGTCTAAAGTGGCCTAACAACCTGTGAAAGAGCAAGCACTTTAAAGTGATCAGAATTGCAAATACTGTAGGAAAATGTTTGAAAAATACTTAAGCAAATATAAGTTGATTAAAACTGAAACGCCAAACACCATAAATAATTCACATAATTGACTAAAATGCTTTAGTGTTTATCAAACTTACTTTTCAATTCTCTTTGTCCTCTGTGTCACATTATGAGTCAGCAGTATGCAAAAACATTTTAGACAAGATCGTTTGGATATAACTTTGTTGATTGTACAACAATTAAGCAGGTTTCATCATATAAATTAAATTGAGGTTATTTTTTAGGTAAGTGTAAACATATATGAAGAACTTCTTTTCTTAAAATGGCATTTTCTAGATGTAAGAGAACCCTGTTTTGTATCATAATTGAGATAGGACTGAATCATTACTTGCACATGCTCTTTGACCAGGGTAGTTAACATAGTTCTGTGTTGTTACATTCAATAAAAACTTTTGAGATCAGTCATGGGCAGAAATTTCAGATAGCTTGCTCAGAATACTCACAGAGACAAATGTCCACCAGGAACAGGACATAGACCAGCAGCTCCCGTAGTGTGGTTCGGATAAACAGCTCCCTGTTGTTAGAGGTGTTTTCAGTCAGCGTTGTCCCCCACAGTGCTATGGAAAATATAAGTGTAAGTCATGAATATGTTCTTATGTCACAGATGTGGATTTTGCATTGCTGATCAAGCTCTATCAAGCAGACATATTGTAGGCATAGCAGTCTGAACCATTAACTAATAACTGTCTGGGTTTAGATAGATTTTATTCATAATCGTTACACTGGTCATGCAGGAGAGATTCAAAGAACTATTGTGAGATGGATAGATTGGCTACTTGCCTTTGATAAATGAGCAGCAGCTTCTTTGTTTCCTCTTCAGACTTTGGTCTTTGGATGGTGGTTCCTCTGGGAGCGGTACTGGGGTATCCAGATTGTAAACGCCATCTATGGAGCTCTGGAAGTGTGGCTGTGGGTTGTAGAGGGTGCTGACCACCCGGGGCAGGAGTCTAGGAGAGCCACAATAGCCCTGATTCACCCAGCCCCCATTACCTGCTCTGTCCAACTCACTGTCAACCTGCGCAGTCAGGTGGCTCTCGGCCCGGTTGTTCAGGCTCTTCATGCTGCAAGACAGGTGTGTTTCTCCGTATGGGGCTGCTAGTGTTAATATTAAAGAGGAGAGTGAAGCCAAGCAGTGTCGGCAGCTTTTGAACACCTGCTGGAGAGGTGGATGACATCAGCTTTGTTGAGGGAGGGGCTGCTGCTCGACAGTTCTTGTCTTGAGATTGAGACCCAGTTGAAATACACCGAGGTAATAGCATGGTAGGTCTTCTACATAACAGAACAGAACATTGACATACTTGTTTTCTGTAGTGTTTGGACACTTATTGGACAATAGTTAATCACGGGACAATGATGTACAATTGCATTTAACCTTGTTAGTTCTTATGTCTCCATTGCAGAGGCATTGTATTTGTTGTCCATCTGTCCATTACAAAACTTGTTACTACTAGAGCTGACTTTTTTGCTGGATCTTTACCAAACTTTATGTGGTTAATACCTATGATGGGTAGAAGATCTGATAACATTTATGAGATTGCGGTGTCAAAGGTCAAGATCACACAGGATCAGATTTAAGGTGAAGGCGTATGGGCTGAGTTCTAGGCATTGCATTGCATTTGAGAAAATGAGAAAATAAGTAACTCCCATCTGTCTTCAGAACTTTACTGAAGAGCGCCAATACATAAAACACCTACATTTAATAAACTTCACTCTGTTGTGGGAATCTCTACACTGTCCACTTATAATTTGCACTTATAAAAGAAAAACTTGCAGTCATGGCTGAATAATTCAGCAGTTGAAATACAATTCGCTTTATCCTCTCAATTACTTCCATGCTGAGCACATTGTTGTCACTATTGATTAACAACTCATCCAAAAATGTACTTCTCTTAAGGAAATCAATTAATTGCACGTCAAGTATATTGTCTGTTACCAACTGTTCACTACTTGTGGCTGAATTAATGAGGAGTGTAATTGTAGTTTCACTTACAGTACCAGAATAGCTACCATTATGCACTTTGACTCTTTTATTTATCCATTTTGTATATTCTGCCAGTCCTATAACAAGCCTCCTGCAGCACCTACCACTTGTGTATTATAGTGTGAAGCACATAATTCCAAATACAGCTACCCAAAGGGACAGCAGGGTAATATGATGTGTTTAATGCATTCGTGTTTGAACATTACAGTTTATGTATTGCTGTTGATGTCTTCTACTTAATATAGAGAGTTTGGGGCCAGCTATGGGCGTTCATGCTTCGTCGGCCCTGAACAGAGCAATTACACACAGCCACTGCCACACAATAGAGTTTAATTTCTGCTCCCCTGCTGAAGCCGTGGTAGGATCTGGCACGCAGGCTTCCTTAATCTGCTGTGGCTTGTGGCACCTTTCAAACTTTTTCATATCTGTAATAATCAGTTCTCAATAGCTGATGATAATGATGCTGATGATAATGATGGCCATTTAAATCTGTGTCGCTGATCCTATGGCAACCCTGCTTAGATTAAACTATCCAGTAGCAGAATTGAGTGATTATAGAATTTTTGATCCCCCAATAATTTTGAGAATAGACTGCTTACATTTATAGTTTATAATTTACCCCGAAATGGAATTTGTTTTAAATGTTAGGATTTTTTCCCCCGTGACAAAAAAGTGTGTTATCTCAAAGCACTGGGAGTTGAAACAAAAGGATGATTTACTAGCCAGGATGCAGAGTAAGGCATCACGTCTGCAGAGATACATGCAAAACAAACCATGCTTTAAGTCATTTGTTCCCTGTGATAATCCCTTTTTACCCATAAAAAATTAGATTATATTCATTTAAATGCCAGAGCTCTCCAAGTATGAAGATGTGTTTTTTATATTTTGGATTTTTATGCAGTAAATAGCACTAATGTTCTCTAAAATATTTAGAAATTAGTTCACATGTACATTTGCTAACATTTTGTTAAGAGGAAATGAGTAAATAGTCACACATCATAATAATAGCGCATGCCTGTACCAATAAAAAACAAGAGTAATTCGGTTTTCATAAAAAATTATTTTTATTTTTGATGAAAAACTATAAATAAAAAATGTGTGAAAAATAACATCCATTTTTCAAATCTACAAACATGCACTTACACTTTGAGAAAATAGCTTTATCTAAGACCGCAGTGATTTTCGCATAATCCATTCAACATTGCACAACTTTTAAGGGCCATATCAAAATAACTGATAAAAAAATACACAATTGCTTGTATTCTCAGGTCAATCTAACAGTCTGTAATGACACTACGGTTCATTCATTGCTATACTTTGAACAAAATTTTGCTCAACATTGCTGGGTTTCCTAGCAAAAAACAAATGAAAGACTTCAAATTGAAACAGAAGCCTCTCTGATTGTTTTACACATACAAAATGAAAATAATGCAATACAAACGTATTTACTGTCTCCTAGACTGGAGGAAAAATGTTCACATTGTCACTCACATCCAACAACATGACTGATTATCTACCCAGTGGCGTCAGTTTATACATGGACCTCATGCCCGTCAAACTGGTATGAGAGCGAGGAGTGGATGTACTCCTGTCCAGTAGGAGAGTCGTACCTCATGAGGCAGGAGTAGTTTTCAGGCTGCACACAGTCAAACTGCAGGTCCAGCCACTGCCTGTGAGGAACAGTGTGCCTCCTGGCATCTGTCAGAATCCGGTTGAGGGCCATGATATAGCTGAGGGCCATCTGCAGTGTCTCGTACTTGGACAGTTTCTTGTCCTGGCCCCACTGTGGGACCACCTTACGTAAGCGATCAAAGGCTGTGTTCAAACCCTGCATCCTCTTCCTCTCTCTGGCATTGGCAGCCATACGGCGCCTTGTGGCAGTCTCATACTTCTCTGGGCTCTTGGAGTCCAGCTCTGAGGACTCAGATCCAGAGTCAGTGCAGCTGGGTCGGCGGGACTTCATGGTTTTTGGTTGAAGAATCAAAAAGGTCGATGTCAACAGATTTAGTGGAGAAGTTTCCAAGTTCAGGTTAAATGTTCCTCAGTGGTACCTCTGTGTTTGAGCCTTGATTTTGTCCAAACTGAAGGCCCTTTGTGCTGGGTCCCAAATATTTGTAACTCCAGAGAGTGGACAATCTGAAGAGTCCAAGGTGTCTGTGATCCTGGAAACGTTGAGGGAACAGCTTTTATAAGACAAAGCAGATGAACAGGTGGCAGCAGGTGGAGCCCCCCACCCCTTTCTCAATATTGCTCATAGAGAAACGCACCCATGGAGACTCATAAACACCCACACCCACTCTCAGCACACGCACACATAATGCACATCCTCAGCACACACAAAAGCAAAACCTTAATGAAATTCCAATTATCTTGGGCTGGGCTATCTGGCCATGGCTTCACTCAAAGCCATGTGTCACAAACACCAAAAGTCTGCCATCTGGTAGCTCCACTCACCACAGCTGATGATGCAAACAAACTTATAAAGGCTAAAATTGTAGACCTTTCCCAGTTATGTAAAACCTACTGATTAGCTATAAATGGTAAAACCCACACTGAAGGTTTAACTTAAAAAGAATATCAGGAAATTATCTAATATTAAAAAAATTAAACTATAACACAAATGTTGCTTAAATTGAAATAGGAACTTAAATCTAGTTTACAATACAATATAGAGTATATAAACTAAGTATTTTCTAAGTCTCTTCAATTTAACATATCTTTTAAAGATTTTTGGTGCATTGTTGCATTTAGCACTTTAGGTGTCACAGCATAGGTCATTCAATTAAATCTGGAATCTGGGCTATAAAGCAGCTACATTTTATGAAGTTACATAAGCCATCAAGAAGCAGCCTTTCACTTTACATGAAATTGCCCTTCATGTGATGAGAACCATAATCTGAGATTAGCCTGAGGCAACACAAGTGTAAGTGAGGCCTGTAACCTGAGGGATTTTAACAGGACATCAGGGGATTATGGCTTTCAAACAATATGGACCAAGATGGTGTAAAGATTACTGCACCAGCTAAGGTTTTTGGAGAGCAGTTTTATGTGCAGATTTTTAGTTCTCTTTTGATGCTGCTTATCAGTGTTTTTGTTGTTAATGAATGACAGTGTATGGGATGCATTAATGTTCCTTATGTACTTGGGACTAGATGCGATGTAAATAATTGATCTGTCTATTCGACTGAGAAAATGAGACAGACAGAATAATTTGTTTGTCTGTCTGTCCTTCCCATCTGCCAACACTGAATTCTGTAATTCAGCAGATTCCAGTGACACTCCACCTGTTCTGTTAAAACACCATAAATGTCATTTGAATTCAGAATAGCAATGTGGTGTCTTCGTTGCACTTTGAATCACTTTTTACTTCACATTACAATTTTATTTGTACTTTTACTTGAATATTTTAATTTTACTTTGTACTTCTAATTAACTGCAATGAAAGAGAATTATGACTGAAACTTATAAAGTAAAATGCTAAACTTCCCAAATAATGCAAAGTGTTTAAATTGAACTCCGAATTCAATAATCCACTGGTGTACATAACAATATTGCCTTCTAAAAAAGGCAGTTCTACTTTTGGGATACATTTAATCATACATTTAATACAAATAATAATGCAGTACTTTTTTGTAACCAAGCTCTTTTACGTGAAAGCTCATTTTCTTTAAGTGGATCAACCAAATACTTCTTCCACCTTTGCTTCTTGTCTGTTTTCTGCTCTCATTCTTTGTCAGGAAGGACATGGGGCTCCTGTCACTCTGTATTGACTGACTCAAAGCTTGGGTGTAGAGGCAGGTTATGAATGATTAATCACTGTCATAGGCGAGCATAATGCCTGTCTCTGGTATTGGGTCATGCACACAAGCTGATGCTGTCTGGTCATTTTGTGATGGACTGGTTAGCTGTGCAGTTAGGCATATAATCCCATCTACCAGTTGGTTAATTGATCACAGATTGATGCAGTTTGCCAGCTGCTGCTTGTCTTGTCTGAGGGGCTCGTCTCGACGTTACCCTGCTCTTACGTGCCTTCCACCCTTTTTTGGCAACCCCTCATATGATTGGCTTGTCTGAGCACTGATGGCTCAGCCATGCTCTCTGTCAAAAGCCATATGTCACAGCTGAGGAGTGATAGGTTTGCTCTGATAGAAACATGCACCCTTGAAAGTCAGAGAATAAGGAACAAAGCTTCAGTGCAAGAGAAAGTGTAAGACAGGGTTTAATCTACATTGACTTCATAAATCTCATTATCACCTGGATTATGTTAAATGGCTTGAATAAGCTTATACTTACTTTTAGGAAAAATGCATTATGTGCTAATACTTTTTCTTACAAATGTGGGAACTCAAATCTTTTTGTGATTGGGCTTAAAAACTGTGGTGAACATTGAACATTGCTGATACTGCAGTTATCAAATTAGAAATACTGGAAATGTAAAACGTCATGGCAATATTCAGCCCAAAATGAGCTACATTTGAGGGTAATAAGGGCAGCTAAAATAAAACTGAAGTGCACTAGATGTCTTCTAAAAGTTAAAAAAATACTCATTCAGCACCCCTGGATATTTTGCTACTGTGCAGCACACACACAAGTAGGCCTGGCAGCTGGTCAGATGAGGCTGCGAGTATAATTAGGTCACATAAGGTGAATGTAATTTTATGCCCATTTGAACTCTCATCCCTTCTAATTGGACTGATTAGCAATGCTTAATTGGCTTCTGAGCTTGCCCATTGGTCTTGAATTTGGCATCAGTTTAAGCTAATAGGGCTCTGATTAGATCAAGTCAAAACAAGCTCTGAATAATGAAAGCAAAAATTTTGATTTTAAAGCCCTCTTTGATGGAGATAATTATATGAATTATGATCGAATAGAAAAAAGTATCAAATGGACAAGAGGAATTTTAGGTGATGCCAAACCCACTTGTTTCAGCAAAGCAAACACAACATTAATTTGTATAAATAGAACTTTATTCTGAGAAGGAGAAAAATATTTTACAATGTGTAACGCAATTGAATATGTGCTTTCAAACTTTTCTTTACTTTTAATCCAGGTCTTTCAGTGCTCAGTAATAATGTCTGCATATACTATATTTGACTGTAACGCCTCTGATCACACATCCTGAACTGCAGATGCAATTAAGGACATTGATACTCACCTGGAAATCAAGCCACAAATTAGTGTTGAACATAGTATTCTTAGGACTATATGAAGAATCTGTATGTTTCTTTTGTTATATTGTAATATTCATCAGCCATAGGCATGCATGCACATGAAAAATATGGTGCAAAAATGTGATGAACCTCAAGAAATAATTTAGTTAAATATAGAAAGAATCCCAACCTTCTGGATCCATTTAAATACAATGATCTAAATGGCACATTCAAACATCTAATAATACACTATAAATAATAACTACTTTCTATATAAACTATTGCTACCAGTACAGGTATATGTGATTTGCAGTAGAAATATGTGGTCCTAGACCACTCTGAGAACATTACAGACAATTAGGAACAAATCTCATCACCAACATTCAGCAACGTCACCATCATAGCCATGTATGATGCTGAAAAGTAACTTGATTCATTCAATACTTCACACAATACTGAAATCCACTGACGGCTCATGAGCTAAGACTTTGCAAATCTGTTATTTTTCTGTAGGTGAAACACTCTTTGTATGACTTGAGTAAATAGGAATGGTGACAAACCCACTATAAGTGCTGATATCTTTAACTCAATAAATCTTCACTGTCCTAATCTGAATGTATCACTTCAAATGCATCACACAAAATTTGCTTAGATAATCACTCTCCTCTGAGCCTTGTACTGTTTTGGGCTCAGAGAAGTCACAGAATGTGCTCTGAGGGTCCCTCCATGTGAGAGCTCTCACAGTTCTTCACTCTCCAGTGTGGCCTCAGGGGGGGAGCTGGAGAACAGGATCGGGCTGGTGTCTGATGTGGGGAACACTGATTTGATGTCAAGTCCCTGGCCTGTCAGAGCTGCATAGCGACTTCCTGTCCGTGAAGTTTTCTTCATGGGTGCAGGGATGCTCTGATGCCACTGTGCTAAAGGTGGTAGCTGGTATTACTACATAAAGTGATGTACTAAAAATGTGGTGGATAGTTGCTTGGTTGTACAGAATATTTACCATATATATCAATTCTGCAGGTGCATGAAATGACTCCAGCCTCATTTTTTGCTGACACCGTGTACCAGCCAGCATCATCTTTTTTTGTTGGCTGGATAAGGAGACACACATATCCCGTGGCATCCTGGGTCATGCTGAAATAAAGAAATAATAGAGAATTTATTTAAATCCAAACAGAGTTTAACGTTTGGCCCTTTACTTTTATCGGAAAGCATTAGTGGGCATACTGACAAGAACTGAGCAGGAGAGGAAAGGGGTTATGACATGCATTTTAAAGTTAAGTGGTAACGTTTTCGATATGGCACTGAAACAGTGTTTA
>VUQH01088020.1:19013-35160 GCA_015106775.1 Etroplus canarensis
TGTTTAAAGAGAGTCAAAGCTTCTACTAACCTGATTCTGTCCTTGGTTTTAGGAATAGTCTCATTATCTTTCTTCCAGAAGATGACTGGAGGAGGCATACCCACAACACGACACTCCAGCCTCACTGGAGCCCCCTCAGGAATACCCATGTTCTGCAGTTTTTCCACAAACTGAGGTGGGCGCTTCATTTCTTTTTCTACAATGGATATTACTTACATTACTAAAACGTCCATAGAGACATTGCACTAAATTACCTTCAAACCAGTTCTGTTTTTTTTACCATAAAAAAGAAAAGGTCATTCATTGTATCCAGTCCTTACCAACAACTTGCAGCTCCAGACTGAAGGAGCTCTGCCCTGCTTTATTGCTCGCAATGCAGGTGTATGTGCCTGCGTCATTCTGAGTCAGAGGGTCAATGATCAGGGAATGAATGCCATTCTCCCGCACCAGCAACTTGTGGTAAAGATCTGGATAAATAGGCCTCCCATTGATCAACCACATGAGCTCTGGGTTGGGTAAGCCGCTCACCTGGAAAACAAAAAAGTCTGACAGTAAGGTGAGGCAAAAGCTCAGTATTTTACTGGCTTTAGTATCACACCAGGACCTGCTACCTACCTTACAGTCCAGTCTGCACAGTCTTCCCTCATGAGCCATCATGTCCCCTGGAGCTTGGAGAAAGTGAGGCTGGAAAAAGCGCCCCTGGCTTTGTTCGCTTTCAACTTCCTGTATGCGGTTTCGCACCCTTAAAACATGTGGTGGTGAGCAGAGCAGAATATCGCACACAAATGGACATTAATCAACACTGGTTTTATCAGTAGACTACCAAGATTTCAGAATAGATACAAGTCATCCC
The DNA here is from genome assembly GCA_015106775.1 of Etroplus canarensis. Classification (NCBI taxonomy): domain Eukaryota; kingdom Metazoa; phylum Chordata; class Actinopteri; order Cichliformes; family Cichlidae; genus Etroplus; species Etroplus canarensis. The sequence continues at coordinate 19,867 of VUQH01088020.1, forward strand.
AAAATATCAACACTTATTTCTGATCGCCCTATTAAGTATAGTATTTAAAATCAGTATATACCATTCAATAGGTAGTTTATAACACAACATAATCATAGTTTAAAATGGGATTCAAGTGTCTGTGAAGTTACATTGCTGAAAGAAAGAGTACAATAATAAGATATTGTAAATGTTGTCATTACTGTGTTTTCATGTTCCATGCTCCTTTCAAATGCTAAACAGAAGGACTTAGATCTAGGCAGAATTATGGATAAAGCGATATCAAAACACAATTACTGTCAGTAATGAAAATCAAAATTTGGCTGTTTCCTCATGCTGCAGATCACACTTGCATACTCACCTCTGCGTGTGAATAGGTGTAAGTCTGTTTCGAGGAGGTCCTGTTTGGACTATTAAATGACCTGAACAGCTGATGCGTCCCTAATGACCAGTAAACATAAAATCACAGTTCAGCTAGAAGAGCTAGAACAAGGTGTTGACAACATTAACAGGAAAATGAGTGTGACATCTCACCTGTGGATTAGCTGCCATGATGGTGTAGTTGCCATCGTCGTCATTGGTCGTGGATTCTATGTGTAAAGCACAGGTCCCGTCTCCCTCCCTTATCTTCTTGTAATGGACATTCTTCCTCAAGATCTGCTTGCCATCCTTAAACCAGTAAACCTGATGAGAGCCACGGGTGTGAGTGATAAAATATGAGGTCAGAGATCCTTTGCACAGCATAGCTGTTGATTTCTTACCTTTGGAAGTGGGATTCCCACAACTTTACATGAGAAAGTTACAGGCACGCCCTCCATCGCCCTGAAGTTCTTCAGTTTCTTGTCAAATATGGGTGCAATGCATTTCCCTGTGGGGACATCATCGTGCTGCACCTCATCATCTGATTCCTCCACTGGTGTTCGCTCTAGGCGGAACTCAATCTCGCTCATTAGCCTTTGCTCAAAACTGGACACTTTATACTCCTACAAGAGAAAATCCATGACATATACCTAGTCACAACAGTCAAATTGCTGCATGGACCATCTCGCTATGCTCTCAGCAAATTTTCCTGAAAATGAATGACTGCTATGACAAGCATACCTGGTCCATAGAAACATGGTGATAAGACAGGTATGCAGTAACTGGGAACATGAGACACCATGCATCTGGTCAACATGTAGCAACAATGGTGTTAAAGTATCAACCCATACTTCAAACCTCAAAACAAAAAGCTACAGATTGTGACTTTAAACCATTTGCGGAGAAAGATCATGCGGCAGCATCTGTGAGCATCACTGCTGATTGGTTAAAAAAGAATAACTCCAACCTGAAAAAAATGCTTATCTAACCTACTCAAATGCGGCTGAGGGTAAAACAGAGAACAGAGGAAAAAATGGGCTGGCATATACATCAGAAGATTAATGTGTGTAAACTATAAGAACAATGTGCAAGTTTTTCATAAAAGTGCCACGAGAAAAACTGAGGTGTTTTTGTAAAAACGGAACTTGAACTCATGAGGACTGCAAGATTCAGGAGGAAAACTATCATTTGAATTACATGAAAATGTGGCATATCTACAGCATTTCATTAGCTTCATGAATTTTAAGCCCCTTACATTTGTTTAGATTATTCATGCAGGTTATGGTGTATATTAGTTAAAAGAAGCTTGAATGCTTGATTAGAGATATTAAGTAACCAGGAAGTCCAGATAAGTATTTGACAGTATTCAAAATATCCAATTTCAGTCTGAAACAACATTATAACCACTACAGCCTCGAGCAAAGCAGTGCTTGGGACGGGAAGAGCCTTGTACCTCGTCATAGTTAATGACAGTAGCAGGAATGTTTGGTCCAAAGGATCTGCTCGCTGTTTTCCCCTCATTACTCAGCTTCTATGAGAGGATAGGGATGGATGAAGAACACCACAGACACAAACTGTACAGACAAACATAAAGTGAAGCCCAAGCTCAGGTTATTAGCATGCATATGCTGTTATGGTACACTGACACCAAAGGATGAACGGAAGTTAATGACTGGGAAGGAAATGATGGTAGCGTCTGCTGATCTGTAGTGAGTCAATCTGAATGACTGTGTTCATCTTTATATATTCAAATTATTAAATTGAAGTGCAAACATCTCAGAAAGTTGGGATGTGTAAAATACAAACCTAATTTAATGCTCTGAAAGTAATATAAACTCTATATTTAATTTTAATAAGGAACAAAGATGATACATTCACTGGCCACTTCATTAGGTACAGTCATTCAAGTTCTTGTTAACTTAGCTTTCTAGTTAGCCAGTCACTTAGCAGCAACTCAGTACATTTAGGAGTGCAGACATGGTCAAGATGACCTACTGAAGTTCAAACTAAGCATCAGAATCGGGAAGAAAGGTGATTTAAGTGACTTTGAATGTGGCATGGTTGTTGGTGGCAGACAGGCTAGTCTGAGTATTTCAGATATTGCTGATCTACTGGCATTTTCCTGCGTAGCCATCTCTATGTTTATAGAGAGTGGTCTGAAAAAGAGAAAATATCCATATCCAGTGAGTGGCAGTTCTCTGGGTAAAAATGCCTTTTTGATGTCAGAGCTCAGAGGAGAATGGTCAGACTGCTTCAAGCTGATAGGAAGGCAACAGTAACTCAGATAACCACTTGTTACAACCAAGGCATGCAGAAAAGCATCTCTGAACCTTGAAACAGATGGGATACAGCAGCAGAAGACCATACCAGGTGCCACCTAAGGACAGGGAACTAAGGCTACAATTCACATGGGCTCACCAAACCTGGACAATAGATGATGAGAAAAACATTACCTGGTTTGATTTGGATCCATTGCCTTAACAGTTCAGGTTGTTGTTGTTGGTGTTATGGTGTAGGGGACATTTTCTTGGCCTACTTTAGGCCTCTTAGTACCAGCTGAGCATCATTTAAATACCACCTGAGTATTGTTGCTGACCATGTCCAGTCCTTTATGACTACAGTGTACCCATCTTCTGATGGCTGCTTCCAGCAGGATAACACTTCATGTCACAAAGCTCAAATCATCTCAAATCTATCAGGAATGTTTCTAATACCTTATTGAATCTATGCCACAAAGAATTAAGGTAGGTCTGAAGACAAAAAGGAGACCAACCTAGTACTAGCAAGGGGCACCTAATAAAGTGGCCAGTGAGTGTTAATCTAATGCTAATCTAAACTGAAAAATTTTGTTGTTTTATTAAAAATATATTCTCATTTTGAACTGTTGCTAGCACCACATTTTAAAAGCCATGTTGTTATTACGTTGCACAGTGACATTTCGCATTGTCTTGCTGAAATTAGCAAGGTCTTCTCTGTCAAAAACATCATCTGTATGGCAGCATGTTGCTGCAAAACCATGAGTTCCAAAAAGAACTGAAAAGAAAAAAGATTTCACAGGACAGTTTTCCACTTCACCTCAGTCCATCTTAAATGACCTCAGGCCTTTACACAATTTCTCCAGTCTTGTTGCCCCTGTCACAACTTAAAATCCAAATGAGCTTATATATTTTTTAAAAAACAATACAATCTCACACTTTCTGGTTGTGTTGTCTTTGTAACATTTTCAGTTAAATAAAGCATTAAATGATCATTGGATTAAGTACATTTTCATTTTGCAAGGTATCCCAATTTTGGGAGGTTTTTGTGTATAAATGTACCCACGTAGAAAGCTGGAGACAAGTGAGAATGCAGCACAGTCACTGGTTAACACACAATAAAATACATCTTTAAAAACATGTAAATTAGATTGCAACTGTTAGTTAAAAAATAGCAACCACATACTAATAATAACTGATCACTACTGACTTTAATATTCACAGAGTACTCTAATATCTAATTGAGCAGGGATGCAGTGGAGGCTAAAGAATCCCAGGGCTTCACCCTTTGGGCTGAGCTAAATCTTTTTCTTGATGAAAGCAGTTTTATTATATTTAGTCTCCACTTCATCAGTGTAATTCAGGCAGTCAAAAAAGTCAATCAGAGCTACACAGAGACAACCTAGTACCTGTTGATGTACAAAATGTGGAGTATCATCTTTAAATCGAAGCGTCTTCTCGATGTCGTGGAGGAGATTTTCTTTGCTCTCACGGATGTCCACAGCTGATGGAAGGCGTGTCTTGGGTGGCTTCTTTTGTAGCCTGAAGAAACAGAGGGCAAAAACAGGGTAGAATGTGTGACAATTCACAGTCTCATGAGCAATTGTCTGTTAGAGAAGGCATACCCTAATGGAGCTCCCTTGGGCAGGCCCATTGAGTTGGTGGGCTGGCTTGGAGTCAGAGATGGCAGGACAGAGCTGAGGAAGGCTACAGGGTTTTGAATGGGACTGGGAGTCGAGCTGCTTGAGGTAGGAGAAGAGGCTTGTGGAGGTGATTGGGCTCGTAAGGCGAACAAGCTATTCGCCAACCCTGGTGTAGGCGAGGACACGAGGGACGGGGGACTGGTGGGAGACTTGAGCACTCTTGTAGGGAAAATCCTGGGTGGTGGGGAGAGCGGTGGGAGAGTAGGGGAGCTAGCTGTGGAGCAGTTGAGCTCTGCAGCCAGCTCGTGTAGAAGAGGGACTGGTGATTCTGTTGGAGAAGGACTCCTTACTGGCGTGAAGGTCTGAGCAGCTACGAACTCTTTAGGCCGTACGTAGTTGAAGGAGGGAGAGATGTTGGTGAGATTCATGAGGGAGGCATGGGTGCTTCTCAGAAGAGAAGCAGGAGATGTGATATGTTGTAAGGCCGGGGTTGAATCTGTAGGAACTGTACTGAGTTTTGGTGCAGGTGGAGAGCAAAACTGGGGTGCGGGTGCAGTTTTGGCAAGAGCTGCAGGGGACAGGTTCATGTGCGAGGCATGGATGGTGTTCATCTGGGTTACAGGTGCTGTACTGAGAGAAGGAGCTGAGTTTAGAAGTGGGGCGGGTGGAGGGGAGGACACCAATGAGGATTTCAGAAGCTGAGGCACTGAAGAAGGAGAGGTCAGAGGAGTGGGAGTAGTGTTAAGAAGAGGTGAAAAGGTGGCGCTGAGTGCTGGAGCAGAGGTCCTTGAGGGAGTGGGCAGGGTGGTGATCACTGGAGGTGCAGACTGAAGTATCTGCTGAAGGGCTGTTGTTTTATTATGGTACAACTGGAAAGGCGGTACAAGGGGTTCACGGTGCAATCTTGGAGACCACAGTGGACCTTCTTGGGAGCTTTGGATGTCGGAATGGATCTGGATGTGACGTGGGGTGTGAGACTGAGGCTGAATGTCAGTTTGGGTTTGTGGTTCTGTCTCCTGCTGCTGCTCCATGAGGACCTGGTTGTGCAGAAGCTGGAGCTGAGCTGGGTCCCTGTCAATCAAGCAAAAGCAAAATGAAAGATCAACCAAAACTATACATGGTAAACATGAGAGAGGCTCAGTGCACCACGCTCATAAATTAAACCCCAGCAGGAATGAGCCAAAGTCAGCATGAAGAATACTCTGCCCTTTTATGGACTACCAACAAGTAGCCCACAACTAACACCGTCCAAGCTTTAAACATGTTGAGCTTTAAAGAAAAACAGCATTTTTTTCTTTTTATCACCAAATTATTGCAAATTTACTTACAGTAAATTATACATCACTATTTATCATCATTTTCTATGCTTTTAGCCTGTAATGACAAAAACTAAATCATAAAGTAAGATGTCATTTACAACATTATCTGAAGTAAAAGATCAACAAAAATTCACAGAAGCAAACTTACAAATAGAAAACTCCATCCTTTGTTTTAGAAAGTCGGAAGGTCCACATTTGAAGTCTGCATGCATTCATTTATGAACTGAAATGATTACAGTTGCTATCTGAGCCAGTAGAGGAAGAACCACCCACTTGCTCTGCTTCTATTAATGCAGCCCATCAAACTCACTTAAACAGTGCAAACAAAGTTTGACTGAATTTGGGTAACCCACGTACAAAATCTCCATCTAAGGGCACTGATTTTTGTCTTGATTTCTGTACTGTTATCTACAATGTAGTTTTCCAGAATTCATCTAGATACAGTTTTCTTTTTGCTCTACTCACAGTTTAGGCTTAGCCAGCACTGGTGGTGGTTCTTTGCTGGCTGACACTTCAGTGAGGTCTTCATCAGAGGGAATGGATGCATCATTTTGCTCATCCTCTTCGTCCTCAGGCAGTTTGAAATGCACACGCAAACCAACTCTGGAGCTGGAGCGTGAGTCTTTGTGGTTTGTAAGGTTGCCTGTTTTTAGGCAGGAGTTGGGTGGAGGATCAGGTAAGGGAACCACAATGGGGCTCCCGTTCTGATGGGTTGGTGTCCCCTTAACTTTGGAGCTGGTGTCAGGAGATGTCGTCAAAAGTCTGGATGCCTCCTGTTGTGCTGAGGTCTCAACTGCTGATGAAGCAATGAAAGGTTTGGGGTAAGAGAGAATCCTTTTGGTGCCCTGAGGTCCAATGGCTCCAGAAGGATCCTTGTGGAGGCAGAGAGGATCTAAGTTTGGGGTGCTGGTGCTGTGAGAGTTCAAGCAAGAACTGCTGCTCAGGCTAGTGGGTTCCAAATTGGGCAGGCTGGTGCGGAAGGGGTCTGGACACAATATACTAGAGCTGTGGGGGTCCAGATGAAGGGTGCTAGTGTTTAAGGGGTCCAGGCGTAAGTTGCTAGAGACAAGCGGGTCAAGACGAATGGTGCTGGAGTGGGGCTTAATGCTGCTGGTCAAAATGACCTCTGGCTGAGGGTTTACAGTGGGAGCTGGAGGGGAAAGTTCTTGAACTTGACTGGGCTCCACAATTAAACTGCCTAAAGACCTCGTGTGATTGCTGCTGCTGCCGTTGCCTGAGGATAACCAGAGACATGGAAAGAAATTTTAATAAAAATGTGATAGCTACTGATAATTTTTAGAAAACAAGAGAAGCATTACCTTTGACCCTCAGTGCAGCAGTGCTAGACACAGTTCCGTATTTGTTGTTTGCTGTACAAGTAAACATTCCCGAATCTTCAGGAAAGACCTCAGAAATGACCAAAGTGCATATTTCCTCTAAAGGTAAAGAGGAAAAATTTGATAATCAAGTATCATATCTCACTAATTTCTCAAAGTGTTTCAGTGCAGAAAAGAAAGATGCATGTCTTTTTTCCCCCCAAACGCTCAGCAATGTGTGGCTAAAGCTGTTTGAAGTGATCTGCCATGGTGGTTTGACACAGGTTGAGAGGCTACCTTATATGGTCCACACTCAGGGAAAAGTAGCCCTGGCTTATGTACAGAAGAAGAGCAGGAGTTTCAGCCAAGGACTATAAACACTTCAACAGAGGAATATGTACACACTGTAGCATCATATACAGGCAGGCAGGCAGCTGCTATGGTGCAGTCAACACTTGTATTTTTGACAGACTGAATTAAATATGTACCTGATTCAGCTGGAGATCTGGGCTCTGAAACAAGCGAGTACCAAAAATCATTAAGAAGCTGGAAAAAACACTGATGATGGTTAATTAACATTCTGATCATCCAACAGTTGAATTCAAGTTTAATTTTATGTGTCATTTCATTACAAAATATTTATACCATATTAGTACTACTGAATGCCACCAATGGTTCAACAGATTCCTTTGTGAAATGATACCACGTACAGAGATGAGTACATGCACACACAGTCTGAACTTTACATCTACTGCAGCAATGTCAAGATTTACAGCTTTTTCTGGAAAGGATTTTCACATAAGTCAGAATTATTTAAGATTTATTTCTTGTATTCAGGCAGCTGCAGAGCTTACTTTTCTGCAGGATCCTGAAATCAGGCGAGTCCTCTATGATTTTTCCTTCTCTGTACCAATTCACTAGCGGTGATGGTACCCCTTTCACGCGGCACTCTAGCACCACCAGCTGGCCTTCTGATGCAACGAGGTCTTGCAAGCTCTGGTGGAACAAGACTGACAGTTAAGTTGGATGACGTAATAAGCCTTATTGTACTGAGCAGTAGCCTTTTCAGAGTAATTTTACCTTTGTGAATACAGGAGCAGCCATAATAGGTTGCCCGTTTAATCCTTGTGGACAGCTGTGGTTGGAAGTTTGACTCTAAAGATAAAAAAAGCCCACAAAGGGTTTGTGGATTACATCATATAAAAACTCAACTATAATAACATATAGTGAAAGGAAGTTTTTGATTTATTCTACCTCAGGTTGGAGTGTTTGTGCTGGAGATGTCAGGCCAGGCAACACAGATGATACTACTGGGGTTAAAGGCTGTGATGTAGCTGTTGCTGAAGCTGTCTGTTGCAGCTGTGGCGTAGATATGACTGGGACAGATGTTGACAGCCCCTGGGTTACTGTAATTTCTGTATCACTTGATGAAGTGGGAAACACCTGCACAGGTAACACAGCTGTCTCCTCCTGAGCAAGATGTGGTGCAGATGCCACAGTTACCTTTGAGAGCTCTGGGGCTAGAAGTATAGCAGCAGATGTCTGGACTGGTAGAAGAGGTTCAGGGGCTATTTGAGTAGTTGCTGGAGATGAGAGCTCCTCTGCTTGTTCCTCAGGGGCTGCTGCAGGCTGGGATGACAAAGTTTCTTCCTCTTCTGCAGGGAAAGTTTGGCTTGAAGATGAAAGTAAAGATGGAGATGACTTTGGTTGTTTTTTCTGCAGCCTTTAAAAATCACAAAAGGAAGAAATAATATGTCATTTAGTGTTGGTATGTCCAAATATCTCTTTCTGAATAGGGCAGAAACTCACTGGGCTACATGTTCAAAGTGCTGTTCCCCCTCAGAGTCCGAAGAGGAGGCCCCTGTAAGATCGAACAAACAAGCGTCTATCACTAAGGAAGTTACAATATGACATTTTAAGGTATCAAAAAGAAAGAAAGAAAGAAACATAATCACCTTCAACATAAATCTCAGCTGAAGTGGAGTCAGTACCATAGAAATTGGATGCAAAGCAGGAGTAGCGTCCGGTATCCTCCTCAAATGCCTCTGCAATGATCAGAGAATGTAGCTCACCATTGGTGATGATTTGAATGTCAGGACTGTTCTCAAGCTCCTTGCCCTCACAGAACCACCTGTGATTAAACAGAAATTGCAAACTTATGAGCATAACTTCAGTGTGAAAAATTTCCTATGTAACAATAGTTTCCTGTTATTATAAAAGCAAACAGAAAATCAATACAGGACAATCCCAGTGAGCTTCAGTGCAAGTAGACAAGGGATTGTAGATAACCTACATTTATTGTGTTTCTCAAGCCATTCAGATTTTTCCTTGTTTCTGTAAGTAATCTATAAATTTTTTCACTTTAGTGACTCCCCTACCCATGATTTTTTTTATTTTAAACCTAGTCTTTCCACAGTTCTCTTTTTATTTCCTTCTGCTAACCTGCTGACACTGTTTCTGTGAGGCTGGTGTCCTTCCCACTTCCCTAGTACTGTGTCTGGCTTGGTGCCATTCAGTAGAGTTATGCAGGCCCAGAGGAAAACATTTTGATGAGCAAAGCCTATCCCTTTCCCCTGTAAGAGAAGAAGCAGCTCCAGCCTGACACACAACTTCAGAGGCCGCGTCTATGCACGTTGATGTTGTAAAGCTGAGGCCCACAAAACAGTTAATTTGTTAAAGTGAACGAGAATTGTATAGACTTTACTATCAAATCTGCTTTTTCTTTTATATATGAAAATATAAAAATCAGATGAAAGCACACATTTGTACCAGGTTACGTCAGGTCAGCATCATAATGCCAAAAGTCAGTAGTGTAATCTATCATTTCACGTTGTTAGATAAAAAATGTGCAAAAATATTTTAAAATGTGATAAATGACAGAAAATACTGCCAAACCAGTTTCTATTATACAAACCTCTCAGAACATCAAGTACACAGGAGGTGCAGTTGGCATCAGTCTATTTTTTCATTGTTAAACCATAATAACTTCCTCCTCTAACTTCTTCCCTGTCCTGGCTAGCAACATATGCAGCAGCCTCTACGTCAGAGTACATCTATTTTGAGATGATGAGACTTTGATGCTTTCTAAAATCAAGCCAATAAACAAAAAGGAATGGGGTGATGGATTACTCTCTTGAAATACGTCACCATATAGTCATAAATCATTTCCAGCACCTTTACAAAGATTATGGAAAATCTATGGCTCTGCTTCACTTTTTTAAATGAATATGCAGATAATAATACTACTCAGTGCTGTAGTCAAACATGTCTCAAGAGTTGACAAAAACAAACTAGGTATGTTCCAGACAAAAACAAAAAGTTGCACTAAAGGGATGTTCCCAATACTTGGATGCAGCACGGTTGGAATGTGCTCTCTGTGTCCTGTTTGAGCTGAGCTTTGTCATTTCCAATGAGTCAGGCTCTAAATTGAAAGCATGAGTAGCAGAAGAGATGGCTGGTCTGTGAGGCAAAGACCCCTGCTTGCTGCACCTGTCTGGGCTATTTTCCCTCTGGAGATCAGAAGCAGAGAGGAGATTCCCTCATGAGACCGGGGTCTCTGACTGGCTGACCCAAGCTCATACGCACAAAGCTAAACATAGAGTCAGAATACACACAATGCTTTACCCTGCCATATCAGAGACAGCACACCACTGCAAACTGATGGAAAAAATAAACCTCACAACTCTATTTTGACTTCTTTAAGTCACATAGTAGCAGCAACTACAAACATCACACTAAAGTAAATGAGCTCTGTGTTAAAAGACCATCCAAAAACTAAATTGTATTTAAAGTAGAAACTACTGAAACAGACCTCAGATCGTCAGAAATCTTGGAACACACTGTGGGGGCCAACAACTAAACATATAAAGATATCCACCAAGAAAAAACTGTAAATCATCTTACCAAACTCTTCACGCTTCTGTCAAGAGCTCAGTTCCATTATCAGATGCGAGCACAGCTCACGTTGCCAGCCCAGTCTAAAAATGGCTGAGAGCTACATTCTCCCCGGACAAGTATAAGGTAGTGGCTCAACAATGTGCAGCAGAACTAACAAGCCCATGCCCCCTATAGTCAGACACCTCAGCTTCAGTGGTTAAAGTTCTTTGTTGAGTTAACGTTCACACAAAACAGATCTAACAAAAATGTCATAAGAAGCACATCACAAACATTAAATGGCACTGCTTTCAACATGTTGTTCTCAAATTTCAGCAAATTTTAACTGTAGATGATTAATAAGTTGCATGACTGCTCATCTTAAAAAGAGAGAGCCTCAGGTGGTTATCACTCCCCTGACCAACTATAAATCTGCACAAATACACACTCAGTATTCAGATTCAGCTGTTGGCTGTCATCACATGTCACTTCTGTCTACATCTCCCAAGCATCATTCATCCAAGTTACATTTACTAAATGACCTTACCATTATACCATACTATCTGAACTTTAGGCACAGACTCTCATAAGCAATTTCCTCCTGGGATTAATAAAGTATTCTGGACAACAAACTAAACAATACAAAAAAATTAAAAATATATTAAAGAAATAAATAACACAAGCCATTATAAATGCTGAGCCATGTATTTTAGAGTTAAAAGGTAAACTCATATATATATACATAGATATTGCCTGTTCACCTGCAGTTTCATTGTAATGTATCAGAAGCCATAGGTACCAATATCAATACATGTATGAGATATTAGTATTGCCTGACGTTGGGCTCTAGAATACACTCCGTATAACTCTGTATTTTTTAAAAGCATGGCCACGCTGTTACAAAATGATCTCATCTGCCAAATGACTTATTTATAATAAATGATAAAGCACATTTTCTATGTGATGCAGCAAATTAAAATACTTCAATTTATGTAAATAAACTTAAAGTATCAAAAGAAAAAGTATTGAGAAATATGAGTCGTGAGTCCTGATATTATGTAACTTGAATATTATTACTGACACAATAATGGATAGAAAATTCTGATTGTTTTACTGTCGTCTGTTCAAATATCTAATTATAGTTACATTTGCTAAAATGTTTTATATTGCAGTATAAGCTTATCACACTTTTCAACTGTAAAATCTTCAAATTCAAAATAGCAAATAATTAAAGTTGCCCAAAAAAATGTAGTGGAATAAAAAGTGCAATATATCCCTCTACACAGTAGTGGAGCAGGAGCGCAAAGTAACATCTTGTCCCTCATATCATAAACCCACTATACAACCAAGATAATGCAGATGGATTCAGTCCTTCTGGTCACTGCTAAAGTGCACTGGGATGCTGCTGCTCCCTAAACCTAACAGCACACTGAGCTTTTACAACTGTTGCATTTGAGAAAAATGCAGAGCCTGGCAGATACGCCCTCCTGCAAAATAAAGTATAAATTAATGATGGCAACTAAAAGAACTTAGAGCTAACTTTGGATTTTCTTACCGGACTTCAGGCACAGGGAGTCCTCTTACAATGCAGTCTAACTGGACCTTGCTGCCCTCAGGAACCTCCCTGCTTTTCAGTTTCTGGATGAAGTGAGGAGGCTCACACATGGGCTCCACTGGGTATGGAGTTTCCGTTAAGGCAAAGCTATGAGGCTCTTCCTCCACCTCCTGGGACACAGAATCATACTGTTGCTCCTCAGTAATTCCGCAGTCCTGAAACTCCACATGTCCTGTCTCAGAATCCAGCTGGACCACTGGTTTGTGGTTAATAGAAGGGCTGGGTGTCTCCTCCTCCTCCATGGGCATGATGGCGCGCTCCCTGTTGTCAGACCCAAGGTGGTAAACTGTCCCATCATTCTGGCTTTTGTTCTGGACCCTGCTCTTGTGGGCTTTGCAGGCTCTCGGTCGTATCCGTTTGGAGCTGTTCGCCTTAAAGAGGGAGGACAGCTCCTCAATGAAGTCAGCTGCCTTGTTGAGGAACTCCTTCTTGGACTGGGTCTCCACACCATAAGGGGCATTTCTTGCTGACCTGTTATAGTCTTGAAATCCTTCAGTGGAGTCCCTGTTGTTCCTGATCACATTGTCCTGCTGTGTGGATGCTTTGTGCATCTTTCTGTTGGATGTGAATGTTGTGTGTGTTGCTGGAAGTTCTTTAATCTCTGTTGGCTGAGGCACAGTTGAGGAGGCAGGAAAAAGAGCAGGAGGGACGCTAATGAAGGGAAGAGAATTTGGTGTGGATGAAGAAACTGAAGCTGAGGAGATTATGGAAGGTGTGGATGATGTGACAGAAGTCTTGACCTCTGCCCTCTCCTCATGTCCAATGGCCTGGCGGGCCAGGTTTACACTCTTATCCAGCTCCTCTTGGCTGAGGAAGGCTGAAAGGTCTGTGAGATGGGGATCAGTGTGGCCCACAGTGTCCTCGGTCTTGCCTTTAAGTGACCCGTAGATCTGAAGGCGTGAGGAAGACGCATCTGAGCGGCTCATCTCGCTGTGGCGCTGCTGAGCTCTGGCCTCTGCCAGGTAACTCTCCCTTAAGAGCTGAGACAGTGATGGTGGCTGGTCAATGTTGTTTTCTTGCATGTTGCTGAAATAAACACAATTAATTAAAAGTGCATAAGTGCAAATATTCAAGCCCACTTTTGTGCTGACTGTGATCCTCTGTGGGTTTTTAGAAGGATTTTGTCTTCACAGAGTAGATCATTGAATATACCTTCAGCTGCTCCCTTGTAGTTTCCCCAGGGGGTTATCACAGCAGATTAATCTGAATTGGTAATTTGGTAAACTGGATGCCCTTCCTGATGCATGGTGAGAGGGGATTGTGTCCCCACCTGGAATCAAACCAGGGACCTTTTGCTTATCAGGCAAACGTGTAAGCCACTACACTATGGGGACACTCTTCTCTAAGTATGTCATTAACGAATGTGAAAGAACTGAGACATCCTACACACTGTAGACTACCTATATGTACAGTGCATATAGAAAATGAACACACTTCTGTTAAAATAGCTTGTTTTTCTGATGTATAACAAAAGACCATGATAAACCATTTTAAAACTTTTTCCAGTTGTAATGTGACCTATAACCTGTACACTTCAACTGAAAAACAATCAAATCTGTTAGGGGAAAAAACTTTTTAAAAATTTTTTTAAATTTACAATAAACTGGTTTCAGAAGTGTGCACACACTAAAACTAATACTTTGGTGAAGCACTTTTTACTTTAATGACAGCATTCGGTCTTTTTGGGTAGGAGTCTATCGATATGGCACATCTTGCCTTGGCAATATTTGCCCACTCTTCTTTGCAAAAGTGCTCCAAATCTGTCAGATTGCAAGGACATCTCTTCTGCGCAACCGGCTTCAGGTTACCCCACAGATTTTCCTTTGGATTTAGGTCTGGGCTCTCATTTGGCCATTCCAAAACTTTTTTTCTCTTTTGGTGAAGCCATTTTTTGTTGACTTGGATGTATGCTTGGGGTCATTGTCGTGCTGAAAGGTGAAATTCCTCTTCGGCTTCAGTTTTCAAGCAGACATCTGAAGATTTTGGGCCAAAATTGACTGGTGTTTGGAACTGTTGCATAAGTCCCTCCAGTTTGACTAAAGCCCCAGTTCCAGCTGAAGGGAAACAAACCCAAAACATGATGCTGCCACCACCATGCTTCATTGTGGGTATGGTGTTCTTATAGTGATGCACGGTGTTGTTTTTCATCAAACATAGCTTTTGGAATTGTGGTCAAAATGTTCAACTATGGTTTCGTCATACCATAAAACATATTCCCACATTCGTATGGGAGCCCTCACGTAGTTTTTTGCAAAATTTAGGTGGACCTGGATGTTCTTCTTTGTGAGTGTGATGGTTGTGGTTACAACCACACAATTAAAATAATATTTATTCATATTTTATTTATAAGTTATTGAATGAGTAGTATTTTGCACTCCTTTATTTTTGCATCTGATTTAGTTTATAGTCACTAGTTGTGTCAAATCATCTTCTTTTGGCTGCTCCCGTTAGGGGTTGCCACAGTGGATCATCTGCCTCCATCTCACCCTATCCCTTGCATCCTCTTCCCTCACACCAACCCTCTGCATGTCCTCCTTCACTACATCCATGAATCTTCTCTGTGGTCTTCCTCTTCTCCTCCTGCCTGGCAGCTCCATCCTCAACATCCTTTGTCCAATATATCCACTATCCCTCCTCTGAACATGTCCAAACCATCTCAGCCTTGCCTCTCTGATTTTGTCTCCAAGCTTCTCAGCCTGAGCTGTCCCTCTGATGTACTCATTTCAATCCTGTCCATCCTGGTCACACCCAGAGAAAATCTCAACATCTTCAATTCTGTCACCTCTAGCTCTGCCTCCTGTGTTTTTGTCAGTGCCACCGTCTCTAAACCATACATCATAGCAGGTCTCACTACCGTCTTGTAAACCTTCCCTTTCACTCTTGCTGCTATCCTTCTCTCACAAAGCACCCACTCCACCCTGCCTGAACTCTCTT
>VUQH01088021.1:6025-19527 GCA_015106775.1 Etroplus canarensis
AACATCAACATGGGACGGGTTGACGTGTGTGATTGCATGCTCAGCTTCTACAGAATGGCCAACCAGACCAAGAAGAGGACTGTTCACACCATACTTCACTTCACTGATTTGGCCATCACCAACCGCTGGCTTCAATACCAACAAGACAGCGAGGTCTTGCAAAGAGCTGCAAAGAACACCTCCCAGTACCTGGAGTTCAAACTCTTCTTGGCCAAGGAACTGATATCCCAGGGACAAACATGTCAACAAGACCTGAATGATTCAAGCTATAAAGAGTTCTCTCTGGTAATCAAGAAAGGAAGCCCTGCCTAAATGAGAACATAAGGAAATATGGTAGTCTACTTGGCTGAAATAGTTAACAGTCCAAGGCCTTTCAGCTATAGAATGCCTGGGTATGAGATGTGTGAAGTGCTAAATGTCCCTATCTCCAAAAAAGTCACAGAGCTTCCTCAGGTGTCACAAGTGAATGGACTTTTGTGAAATAGAAAGCCCAGTACAATCAGTTGTTCCTAGGCCAGAGTCCTACGACTACTGAATAGTCAGTGAGTTCTAAGTTGACCCATGACCTACTTTTCTGTTATGTTTTTATTTAAATATGTTCAATATGTTTTGATATCCTGCTTACAAAGATTTTAGTCGAGCTTTCAATCTTGAAATTTGTTAATGTTACACACTCGCGATCAATAAAGTCCAGTTGTGCACTGAAGTGCACATGTTGTAAAATTTAAGTAAAACTAGATAAAGACAAAATAGTCTTCGCAATGTGTTTTTTTACAACTCCAACACTTGATTTATATGAAAAAATTTAAAATCAAAATGCTTTTTTCCCTGGGTCTCAGGAGGATATGACAACCCACCTCTGCACCACCCCACCTCCTCTCACAGTGGACTCAGTACTTAAAGAAATAAAAAGTGGCCCAGGACATCTGCAGGGCATCAGTAAACCACGAGAGTGGAAACACAGAGTGGAACCATGGCTCTTTTGTTTTCTTGCTTTAGGCAAGACTTGTTTTCCCTTGCACTCTCTCACTCATTCCCCCACACATGCTTGAACACAAGTCTACAATAAAGTGTCCACAATGAAAAATATGAGAGGATTCTGCTTGACAGTGAATTTTCGCTTTATTTTGACAACCGTTGTGGGGCTATAAGCTCATCCAGGGGTGAGTGGCAAGCCTGCAAAGAAAAAATTATGGTTATTAAAGAAAAAAGACCAGGAAGGTGTTGCTGGAAGGAGACAGGGTGCCCAACATGCCTGGCATCCCAAGGTCAGGAGCAATGCCCTCTGGCATGAAGTGCTGTGAGGAATGGGAATGTCAGTCAGAAACCTCCCTCATCTCCCCGGACCTGTCAATTTGCCGGTGATAATTAATCTCTCTCTGGTTAAATATAAAGATTGTAAATCACAGCATGGTCCTGCACCGTAGGGGGGCCTTCATCTGTCAGCAACAGACCTTGGCTAATGGCCCTTTGTAAGCAGAACACTGACTGAGGCAGCACACCAGCCACCTACGGTTTTCGTCATCATCTGTTTCTCATGGAGACATCCTGCCTTAACTCTGCCAAATGTGATCACCAAGTTGCAGGCATAAAGTAATTTCCCCCCTGGGGATTAATAAAGTATTTTGATTCTGATTCATGGTACGTTCATGCTATGTTTATTTAGAAAACATGTACATTTTTTCATGCTACAGATTTGCAGTTCCAAAATAATAGGAACAATGACAGAACAGCCCAAAGTAGCTAACTACAATAAAAATCACAAAGTGTGAAAAAATGAACATGTTTTTGACTCGCCAGTGGTACAAGGCCTCTTGAACTATGCATTTGTGCAGCATATTCTTATTACTGATGCTACTAGAACTCCTCTTAACTTCTGTGATGTTAGTAATTTCAGCCCCCAACAAGTCCTTGTTGGGTCTTCCTTTTTAATGCTCATGCTCTTTTTAAATCCCAAGATTTTTTTTCTTCTTTTTTTTAAATTATAATGCAATTTTTTATCAGCTGCAACAGCAGCAAGAGTCAAAAGTACAACATTTGTCTTTCAAATGTGGTGGAGTGAACACAGTAAGTTTCTCCAAGAAATAATACTCAAGTACTGTTCCTCAAAAAATGTTTTTAAGTAAATTGACTTTGTTTCATCACCTCTGCCAGTAATATAACCAGTGTTTTGTTCTGCCTCATTGGGTACTTTGTTCCAAGTGGGGACACAAGCCCCTCTCACCATGGAGGGTTGCGTCAGGAAGGGCATCCGGCGTAAAACCTCTGCCAAATTACCAATGAGGATTAATCCGCTGTGGGGACCCCTTGGTGGAGAATACAAGGGAGCAGCCGAAAGGTACTTTTTTTTATTCTGATTCATGAAAACCACAATATTGTGATCAAAATCATCTTTACATCACATTCACGCACTACTTGGTACTGTCTGAGGGATATCAGTAAATGATCAGAAGTTTTAAAATTGGCTTTATTAACAGCTGATCAGTTTTTCATAATAGTTTATATAGTAGAGAATTTATTGTAGAGAACAGAACTTGAGTTACTATTTTGTGTGGCCTTCCTGTTGTATAATTTAGTTTGGGTATAGATCTGAATGGGACTTGGTTGGAAAGTCACAATTTTAGCACTCATTTGGGAAAGGAGTAAATGGTCTTTATTAAGAACAATACCATTTATAACTGAAGATCTGATGGCTGTTACACAGGAAAGACTCAACTATTAAATAAGGTTTCTTATAAAGTACAAACCCCAGTTCCAAAAAAGTTTAGGCGCTGTGTAAAATGTGAAAAAAGGGGATTTGCTAAACTTTTTCAACCTATAGTCAATGGAATACTGCAACACATTCCAAAAAAGTTGGGAGAGGAGCATGTTTACCACTGTGTTACATCACCTTTTTGTCAAACAGCACTTAGTAAGAATCTGGAAACTAAAGTCAGTAATTGTTGAAGTTCTGAAAGTGTAATTCTTTCCTGTTCTTGTTTGATGTACATCTTAAGTTGCTCAACAATCTGGTGTCTCCTTTGTCATATTTTGCCCTTTATAACATACATAAATTTTCAATGGGAGACACGTCTGAACTTCAGGCAGGTCAGTCTATTACCTGCACTCCATTACTTTGAAGCCATGCTGTTGTAACTCATGTAGGATGTGGCTTGGCTTTGTCTTGCTGAAATAAGCAGGAATCTCCCTGAAAAAGACATCATCTGGATGGAAGCATATGTTGCTCCAAAACCTGTATGTACCTCTCAGCATTAATGGTGCATTTACAGATGTGCAAATTACCCGTGCCATAAGCACTAATACACCCCCATAGCCCACAGATGCTGCCTTTTGAACTTTGCATTGGTAACAATCTGGATGGTCCTTTTCCTTTTTAGCCCAGAAGACTGCCATTATTTCCAAAAAGTGTTTGAAATGTGGACTCACCAAACCACAGCCCACTTTTCCATTTTGGGTCAGTTCATCTCAGATGAGAAGTCAGCTGCATTTGTGGATGTTGTTGATATGTGGCTTTTACTTTGCATGGTAGAGTCTCAGCTTACACTGGTAGATGCAGCGATGTACTGTGTTACTATGTTCCTGAGCCCATGTTGTCATATTGATCATAGAACATGTCAGTTTTTAATGCAGTCTGAGGGATCAAAGGTCATGGGCATTTAGTGATGGGCTTTGGCCTTAGTACAGCAACTATTCCACATTCTCTGACTCTTTTGATGATATTATGGACTCTGCACCTTTGGCTGCTCCCTTGTATTTTCCCCAAGGAGTCAGCATGGTGGTTTAATCTACATCAGTAATGTGGCAGAGGTTTGATGCCAGATGCCCTTCCTGACACAGCCCTCCATGGTGGGAAGGGCTTATGTCCCCACTTAAAATCGAATCAGGGACCTTTCACTTGTAAGGCAAATGTGTAAACCATTACATTGTTCCTTTCAACGACATGTTAAGAAATGTTGTTCATAAACTGCAGAACTGTCAACTTTTTTGCAATGGGTTGCAGGCATATTTCCAAAAAACAAAGTTTATCACTTTTTCATCTTTGTACTGTATTAAATTTAATATAGCTTGAAAGGGATTTGCAAATCAATGTATTCTGCTTTTTTATTCAAATTTAACAATGTGTACCAACTTTTTAGAAATTGGGGTTCATATAACACCTTCAAATTAGCATGTTTTTCAGTAACTTATAAGGCTATTGTATGTTCATGTTCTAATAAGGTCTCAAATATGCTGTTTTAAATATTATTAACGTTGTTCATAAACCTGTTGACAGATTTATAGGCCCACCCTCAAGCGAAACCTACTAAATGCTTTAAAAATGAACATCATGCTGCATTAAATACAGTTTGAAACTAGCAATTGAGACCATACACTCAGTCACAGGAAAAGAAACTGTTTGCTCAGCTAATAAATCAAGTGATCTTTTTTTTTGTACACTTCTACACATTTCAATTTTTTATCCACCAGACAAGTCACCCCTGGTAGGTTTAGGGCTTTTTCACATTTCACTTCTCATATCAGAAACTACATCCATCTTTTATATACAGTCTATGTGCATGTCTAATTGCACACATGGAGCTGTGATTAGTCTAAACTTATAAACCATTTATTTTCAATTCAATTCAATTCAATTCAATTTTATTTACATATATATATATATATATATATATATATATATATATATATATATATAATATATATTATATAAAGAGATGTTTTAAAAACCTCAATTTTGGAGAGGGAGTGGTTTGAAGTGTCTCTAGCTAATAAGTGTGCGATTTCTCTTAAACAGACTTAACACTTTAATTAATGCAATCACAGCAAGATGTAAACACACCCAATTTAGGTCCCTCAGGCTTCACATCAGACTTAAAATCACATCTAATTTTCAACAAGATCTTACATAACTGAACTAAGGTAACATTAGCAGTATTTTCTCTCCAACATTTGGACCAAAGCCATCCATTCCCTCTCCCTTAGCCTTAGAAGAAAGAAAGCAGATGTTTTGGCAGTCCACAGTTTGGTGATCCCAAACTGAAATTGTCAAAGTTAACTATATTAAATCTATTATAAGCTGTTGTGCAAGTGAAATATAACATTTCAAGCTGCTACACGGGCTGTTCATTGATCAGCATTGATCAATAGTGAGTAAAAAATGCCTTCACTAAGCAAAGAAAATTGTGTATATCCTTCACATTCATACGTCTTAGAATGTGTACTCTCAGTGTAAATTCCTTCATAAATGATCCTTGCACTTCTGCATTTTCTATCTGTGGCCAAGTTGAATAACAGCAAGCATAGAGTTGAGTCTTTAATTACTATAACACTGTGAGCCACTTCACACAGATCGGTACATCACTTCACTGTTGCTTTCTGCACAGCACCTTTTTTTATAAACTTCCCCTTGGCCTCAGCTTTATATCAGCCATAATAAAGATGTTTGTTTGTGCGCTTGCAGGGGGTAAACTCTGGCATAGTCTTTGAACGAGCTGTTAGCAGTGTGCTCTGTTGTGCTTGTTAAATGCTTTGTTGGAAGTTTGACACTCAGCTTCTCAGGCTGCACTCAACGCTTCTGACGGTATCCTTAAGTCGTGAAGCTGTTTCATGCTGGGCCCCCACGGGTGAGGGAGGTATGACAGGATAGCACAAGAGGCAAACAAAAATGTGGGCACACACAGAGTCACCTTTAAAGTGTATGAGAGCTCCCTGATGCCAGTGCTGCCATACTGCATGACTAATGCAACCCGCGAGTCACTGTTTCTCCTCACAGAGTCCCCGAGAGCTGAATTAATTGGCTGTCATCATGCTAGCTAGCTCTCACTCTCTCTCCCGCTCTCTCTGTCATACACAAACATGCATGGAATGATCAAGATATAAATAAACCGAGTCAACATGGCATTTAAGTGAAAGGCAACCATAAACATTTGTGCAGCATTCAGTGGCAGGTTCTAACTTTGGGGTCTATCATCGAATATATACACTGCCTGCATGAAGTGCACATAAACACAACTATCAGGCACAATAAATAAGTAAAACAATACTTGAGCCAAGAACAATGGCTTAATGTTTTTGCATAAAGATGTTAGCTGAGGATGAGAGATGATTATTGGCATGAAGCATGAAAGTAGGAGGAAATAAGTAGCCTTGCACTCAATAACTACCAAAATTTAGCCTAAAAATAAGCACATAGTTTTGTTTGCTTTAAGTATACAAACACACAAGCAAAATTCTTAAAATTACATAGTCTTCTCTTGGAAGTAGCTCACCAAGAAGCCATTATACATTTTGCAATCATACTGGCAGTAAGGCTACGTTCACACTGCAGGTCTTAATGCTCAATTCCGATTTTTTGCTGAGATCTGACTATTTTGCATGGTTGTTCACATTATAATTTAAATGCGACCACCATCAGACTCCAATGTTAACGGTCTACAGCCCTGAAATTACACACATGTGCAGAAGAAGACATGATGTCACACGCAGCATGCTGTGTTTACCAAAGTTAATGTGAATGCCACCTATGTCAGCATGTGCGTAAAACCTCACTTCCTTTTCACTGACTAGCTCCATCAACGTTGTCTGCCATTCTTGTTTTGTTCATAGCTTACCTTTTATTTTGTCGTGTCTTGCCTCCTCCAGTGCAGAATTATGACATCTGTCTCACTTCAGTGACGTAAAATTCGGATGAAATGCGACATGACTGTTCAGACTGATGATGTTTTGAAAAACATCAATATGTGTCCAATTTAGGACCGCATTTGAAAGTGGCCTGAATCTGATTTGAAAAAATTATTTTTGTGCTGTTCAGACTGTCATAAAAAAATAAAAAAACAGATGTGGGTCACATATGGACAAAAAAGTCGGATCTGGGGCACTTTTGTATGCAGTGTAAGCCTTAGTCAGGACACCTTGGGAGTTAATGCACTGCCTATCCACTCTAGTATAGTGTCATTTAGTAAGTTACAGGGTAATGCTCCACAAAACCATCTTGACAGATTCAGAGGTAGAAAAATTACAAAAGGAAAGAAAGACATGAAAAAAACAGGAGTTTGTGTCCCATCTGCATCTGCAAGTTTTAGACATTTTCTTTACCTTTGTTTTACTTTAAGTGGTTATTGGGTAGGTTTATATAACAAATTTTCTGGTTAGATTTAGGAAAATATGCATGGTTTGGGTTAAAATCCACCCTTGCACAATGTTGAATCTATCTGACAACCATAGACATTGAAAAATGATGCTTAAAGGGGTACCTGGTGCATTTAAATGTGAAGAAGGAATCCTGAACAAGCATTTTTCAGGCTATTTTTCTCCCTGTTTCTACCCAAATCATTATTTTTCATTCAAATCGTTATTGCTGCATTCCTACAGGGGTGCTGTGTGAGTAAAAGTTTACTCCACTTCATTGAAATACTAAAAATCTATTCAAGCATTATTCCAAAATGTTTACCTACTATTGCTAAATCCCTAGTGTTGCATCATTATTTAGTCTAAATGAACTACTTGCATATTTGTTATGATTTGTTAAAAACAAAAACCTGACAGCAATGCTTTACAGCCCATTTTCCAGAGATAATTTTTTCTAAATATTAAATAGATCCACCAGAATGTTAAACCTTGTTCCTTTTTTATTTGAATATTGTGGTCTCAAACTATAATTCAACTCTTTTAACTCTTTTAACTTGTTTTACTCAGAGGTGATACATATTAGAGCTCTTAAATGCATACATGAAAAATATCTCTATCAAAAACTGTCAAAGTGCACTGTGTACATGGAATCATCACTGTCACTTGAATTAGAAGCTTTTAGTTGTGGCGCTGTTCACTAATGAGTGAAGCTTAGCTATGATTCACAATATGTTACAGCCTCATTCAAAGTACTTTTAAAGACCACAAATGCCAAGCAATATTATGAGAACAGTGTCAGAAATAACAGGCTGCTGAGATATTAACCTTATGTTCAAGTGCTTCTGTACATTCATTTTTGTGCTGAACTGAACAGGCTAACCTACTACTGAACTGGGGACAGTCAGCTTTAGCTCTGAATGTCATGCTTTGGGAGCAGTGATGCGTTCACATAGTTATGTATCCAACTCAGTGCATTTGAACCATGATTTAAGTGGTGCATAAATTGAATCAGAAATGCAATTTGTAATTTCCACCTCGACAGTCTAGACCAATAACATATTGCTTCTTTGTATACTTTGCTATGAGCAGGTAATATTTTAAAGACCTATTTATTTGAACAGTTTGAAAGACCAATTGTAGTGCACTTAAAAGACAAAGCACTCTGGCTTTCTATTTGCCTGGGCTTTGAACCATAAACAATGTTTGTGTTTCTCAACAGTTTGCTCAGAATGAAAGGTGACATGCCAACTTTGCATAATACTGTCTGAGTAGTCATGCAGTATAATACCTTGTCTGTCTGAAAGTGGTTCTTTTTAAAGGATTTCACTTTTGCACCATCATAAGCTTAATATGGGAGCAGCAGAAAATGTTATTTTTTGCACCATGATAATGATGTGTTGTAATGTGTACAATATTTCAAACTGGGAGGGCTTTATCTTTTAATGACGTTAGGCATGTTTTACTCATGTATGTGTGTTCAGTGTGTGTAGAGGAGGGTTTGTTCTGTCTTTCACTTTGTCCTCAGAGCTTTTCCTTTCCATAAGACTCCAGATGTTGTCGTTTGCTCATTTGGGATAAGATGGAGCAGTCAGGTGTGAGAATGATCCTGAACAACAGAGTTTGAATGAAATAAAGCTCTGCCATGTGTTGCTGCATGCAATATGTGTTCACAGCTATTTAAAAGGTTTCGTACAATCAGTGCACTACTCATTTTCTGCCTTACTAGGCCAGAGAGGCTTGAGTGAGAATTATAGATGACTATATGCTTTGAATAATGCTTGTAGGCCATTATAAAAGTATTTGAAATAGAAACGAGAAGTAAAAAAAATCAACACCACTGTTTTCTAACTATAGCAGCAAATACATACTTTATTAGGTACACCTGTTGAACTGCTTGTTAATGGAATTATCTAATCAGCCAATCACATGGTAGCAACTCAGTACATTTATGCATGCAGACATGGTCAAGATGACCTGCTGAAGTTCAAACTGAGCATCAGAATGTGGAAGAAGGCTGATTCAGGTGACTTTGAATGTGGCATAGTGGTTGGTGCCAGAAAGGCTCGTCTGAGTATTTCAGAAACTGCTGATCTACTGGGATTTTCTCACACAACCATATCTAGGGTTTACAGAGAATCATCCAGAAAAGAGAGAATATCCAGTGAGCTGCAGTTCTCTGGGCAAAAATTCCTTGTTGATGTCAGAGGTCAGAAGAGAATGGTCAGAATGCTTCAAGTTAGGAGGAAGGCAACAGTAACTCAAATGACCGCTTGTTACAACCAAAGTATGCAGAAGAACATTTCTGAATGTACGGCACACTGAACCTTGATGCGGATTTGATACAGCAGGAGAAGATCACACTGGATGTAACTCCTGTCAGCTAAGAACTGGAAACCCAGGCTACAATTCACACAGGCTCAAAACTGGACTCAAAATTTGAAAAATGTTTCCTGGTCTGATGAATTTTGATTTCTGCTGTGACATTCAGATGGTAGGGTCAGAATTTAGAGGAAACAACATGAACGCATGGATCCATCCTGCCTTGTAGCAACAGTTCAGGCTGCTGCTGGCTGGGTAATGATTTGGGAGATATTTTCTTGGCACAGTTTGGACCACCTAGTATTAACTGACCATCGCTGAAACACCGCAGCCTATCTAAGGACTGTTGCTGACCATGTCTATTCCTTTATGACCACAGTGTCACAAAGCTCAAATTATCTCAAACTGGTTTCTTGAATGTGACAATGAGTTCACCGTACTCAAGTGGCCCCCATAGTTACTAGGTCTCAATCCAATAGAGCATCCCATGTGTCCTATACTTTCTTCCCATGTGTCCTATACTTTTATACATTTAACATAGAAGTATAAATCAATGATTTTAGGAGCTTTTTGGCCATCAAATATGAAAAACATGCATTAAAGAGTTAACAGACATCACAAACATACATTAAAATAAAGAATGACAAGATAAATAAGGACAAAAGGATAAGATAAGAACATTAAAAGAATTAAAAAATATGCAGAATTCCTAAATGCTTTGAACATAAATGGCAGCAGGTAGCAATCAGTAGTCAGGACTACAGTAAAATGTTGCAATTTTATTTGAGCAAGGGTGTATGTGCAGTAGGTATTGTGGAAGAAAAATGCGTTGAAGTGCTTTTTCGGTCATAAGCCAATACGTTTTATTGCAGCATGTGTGTTTTTGCGTGTTAAGGCATGGACCACTAGCTGTATCCCTATATCAGAATCAGAATCAGAATCAATAGCAAGGTTTGGAGATGTTGGTACTTTCCACAAATATGTACTCTCAGCTAAAGAGAATCTGGTACTCTATGGTGCTTTACACCTCATACCTCATATGTATTGAACACCTAAATTTGGGGGTCAAGCGGAAGTCTCTGCCTCACTCTCTGTCTCACTCTCTGCCTACTGTGTCTGTTTAAACTGTACTACTCATCTCATATGTGCACCCATCTCACAGAAGTAAACTTTACCTGCAAATAGAACAACACTGAAATGTTAACTGGGTAACACTGGATATCTGTTTTGAGCACTGTTACAAAATATAGCTAACATATGTAATCTCAATATGACATGTAAAGTTTAAAAAATAAAGGATGAATAAGCTTGGAAATAATTGTATCTGAAATTGTATCACTGGCAGAAAGAGAGTATATTTGGTGTCCAAATTTTGAATTAAAAGAATAGAAATAATTTTATTGGAGTCAGATCTGAAGGTCAGAAATTAACATAAAGAGGGTAAAGAAGAAAAAGTATAAATATGAGGGGCAGAAATCCCCTGTAGCTCTTGCAGCTTTGGCTTTTAAACACCACGCTTCTCCTGTCTGTGATCTTCTGGAAGAGAGACATCACTTGTCTGTACTCTGCCTATCCTGCTATTATCATTAAACCTGCTGCCAAGACTCAGAGTGCCATTGGTGCCATTTTTTAAGAAGTTTGAATTTATTCAGATTGGTGAGAGAGATAGCTGACCATCTGCATTACAGAGGCTTGAAAGGCCCTCTGGGCTAATTTTGTCATTTTTCCTACAGCAGTATGATGGAGGACAGTGGTTGGCAAAGTGCAGCTGTATTTTAGCAGGACAGTTCTGTTTTAGGAACATCATCCTGACAAAACTCTCACAATATTATGGGAAAACTTGCTAAGGAAACTTATTTACCCTGGTCACCATCTTAGTTCAGTGCATCAAGTACTGTACATCCTGATGCACACATAAATATCTGCAGAAATTTTCAAGGTACTCTGTCTATCTAATATCAACAAACTAACAGGTTAGTTTTACAGCTGATCCAGTGAGACTGGCATCTGAGAGCTGAAAACTAATAGAGGCCCTTCAAATACAAAAGAAAATGTGCAAGGACCTCTTAACAAAGGCGCAGTGTTGTGGGACAGAACATAACATCACAACATTTCAGACAAAGAAATAATGTCTTCACACTTATCTTTGTACCTGAGTAACTGTTCAGGCAGGTAGCCTTGGCATAGTTTCTTAGTATTCTCCCAGTTCTGTATTGTTTATCTCTCGCAGATGCATTTATAGTTACTAGGCAACATTTGACCTGCTTCTGGGGGCATTGTAAAGGTCCTTGAGTGAAGGTGCCTTGCCCAAGGACCTATCCACTACCTGACATGGTGAGTGTATTGTAGCAACAGATATGACTTCAGCTAACCTCCACAAACTAGAAGGCAGCTAGAGTGCACCTATCTCCATTTGGCAGGGATCAAGCTGTCAACGTTAGCAACTGGGTGGCCTCTTTACCTCTTTGCCAACTCGTCACCTCTCCAGAGTCCGAAATGACTAATCCACTTATTCCTCATCACGATCATGGAAGCAGTTGACACCGCTTGAGAAAAATCTAATCATAAAATATAATCTTGTTAGCCTGCTAGGTGACAAATGTAAATCCTTCTAACGTGCCTCACAAACAGAGACAATCATCACTCTGGTCTCTATTTTTCTGACCTGGTAGAAGATTCAAGGTGCTGTGCAGATGGGGATGATGCATCACATTGTCATTTAGTTGTGAGAGGCAGAGAAATATTATCACATTAACACTTGATTTCCATTTTCCATGAATAATTTCTTTTCTGTTCCATTTTGGGGAACATAATTTATCCTTCATCTGAAATGAAGAAAACTATATATTACCAGTGATGCCTCTTGCCACTAAATTATGATTCACTATTGAAATTAAGCATGAAACATGTCTGAAATGTGCCCTTTGGAAATGTTCTTACCAACAGTCCACTGTAATCATACAGCTTGACAAGCAGCTATTTCTATTCCATTATCAGGCAAAACACAAGCAGTGACAATGGTTCCCTGTCCGCTCAATGTCTTTTAGTATTTGTTTATCTTTATGCCATATGTACTGTGACAACCCTGTAATATTAAAATGATTCTAGTTGTTATTCACAGGGTATTATGATATTTGACAACAGATTCAAGAAATTAATTCCAGGAAACAGGCTATGGGTGGGTGATAATAGCACCTTTCTATTGACAGAGCTTTCACACAGATCAAAACTTAATGGGCTTCATAATTAATGGTGATGATTCCTCTCCCCTCTGGTTGGCCTTTGTTGGGGTAAAGCAAAAAGGAAGGCTGACATTTCTCAGATTACTTCAGATTGATCTTGCCCATCCTACTGCGAGTGGCAGATGAGAAAGGCTAACTAGCTCTGACTTTGAACCTGTGGACCACAGGCTTTGCCATTCAGCAAAGACAGCACTGACAAGAAAACACCTCATTAAATGTGTTTTGCTACATAGCATGCCAGGCATAGGTGCTGTTAGGCTTGTTACTGTCATAAAAAAATAAACCAAAGAAATATTTAATCCTTGTTTTGGTATAATCTATTGCTCCAAGAGTGCAGTGACACGATTTTGCTACCTTTTCAAAACTGGCAATGAAGGGGCTTTCTGGTGATTTAGTTTTGGAATTCCATAGAATTAGGAGGATGGTTTATTGATGGTCCAATTCAAGGCAACAAAAGGTAAAATCTCCTGGCCTTACTTAACCGTTAAATGTGTTTACATTCTATAGGGACTTTAAATGTAGGGACTATGACTGGAAAAGGGAGAGAGCTGGCTGATATGATGGAGAGAAGGAAGGTAGATATATTGTGTGTGCAAGAAACCAGGTGGAGGGGAAGCAAGGCCAGGAACATCGGAGGTGGATTCAAACTGTTCTACTATGGTGTAGGTAGGAAGAGAAATGGAGTAGGGGTAATCTTGAAGGAAGAGTATATGAAGAGTGTTCTGGAGGTGAAGAGAGTGTCAGAGAGAATGATGATTTTGAAACTGGAAACTGAAGGTGTGATGCTGAATGTTGTTAGTGCATATGCCCCACAAG
>VUQH01088023.1:0-26871 GCA_015106775.1 Etroplus canarensis
ACACACTGGGAGGCGAACACTCTCTTCACCCGTTGTGCAATTTATTTACAGTGTTGACAATAACAGTGCAGCTCAGGTTGGTGGTTTGGACAACCAAAGAAAACTATACAAAAATAAACTTCAACTGTTCAAAAAAATAAATAAAAAGAAATTCAGCAATTAACTAAACAAAAACCTTATGACTAGGCCCATGGCTAATGGGCAACTAGCCAGCACTTCCCTCTTGCAGTGCCACCCTCAACAACTCTCTCGCAGGAGCATAGATCCAGGCTTATAAAGCTTAAGCCCCTCCCCAGAACAAACCATGCAGATACTTTAACAATTAACTTACATGGTGAATGATTTTTATACAAAAGCATAAAGAGACATCCCCTTTACTATTATGAGGTTTTTATTCAAAAACCATTAGGATACAAGTTGATTTATAATATTAAAAAGACTATTTGCAAAAAATAGAAAAACTCCCCTCTATTCCCCCACCACTTGGTAGGCTCCAAATCCCCCCTACTATAAAAAGGTTTAAAACCTGCCATTTCCTGTTTGCCAGTCTAAACCTCCAAGATGGTGGCAACAAGGAGCAGAGCAACCCTCAGACATTCTGGTAATACTGAAAATTAAATTCACTTTGAACAATAAATGGTTTTGAATGTGTGGGCCCACTGTGTAGTTATTTCAACGTATGGAATAATGACAATGACAGCTTTTCAGAAAATTACCAAAAGCTAAGGTCAGAGATAAATTAATACGACTTCAAGCCAATCAATGATTAAATTGTCAATAGTAGCATTGGCCTCACATCCACAACTAAAACAACAAGTCCACGTTGCCGGCTAGATGTAACAATAAAGTAGAAGCTGTCATTTAAGTGTACTGTGGGCCATACACTAAGTCAGTCCTCTATAGGGCATGGGTTACCCCCATGACATTGACAAACTCAGCATACTAGAAATAGAGAAAATATACAACATGATCATCAATATGCTTTCTACAGTTAAACACCTCAGGTGTGTAATGTTTTAAGGCAGACTCTAATATTTTTTGTATTTAAAATCTTAACACATGATAAGTTATGTGCAAAAATAAATTAAAGAAATCAAAAGTTGAGAAGGAAACATAAAAAAAACATATCTGACTGTGGAAAGAAAAACTATATATTTAATTAGTTACATATTGCCATTGTTTTAAATACCCACAATGTATTAAAAAGCTTAGTTGATGTTTTCTGCAGAAATTTGGACTTCAGGCAGCCAATCCTATTTACATCCTTGAATCCAACATCAGCAGTGTCCTCTATAAGGACACCTAGTGGTAAAACAAACGCCCTGACATTTACTTTCTTGTCAATGGTTTGTTGGGGGTAACAAAGACAACCCAATCCTCATTCTTCACTATTCAGTTGGCCTACATCTCTGTCAGTCTAGGCCTATAACGAATAAAAAAGGGAGGGCGTTAAGCACAAGGGTTGCCAGGTCTGAGATAAACCGGCCTTCCTTTTCAGGCTTTCCGTCATCAAGTATTATTACAGTCATGGATTCTAAATAATGAGGCAAAATGTGAATAAGTCTGACTTACTTATGAATGATTCTGACTTACTATGTCAAGAGTAGTTAAAATGATGCCACAATACATTTTTTTAAAAAATTACAATTTTGACTTACTTTTTCGTAATGACTTTTGGATACAAAAGCCGAAGTTCACAGGGTATAGTGAATGGCAAGCTATACAGTATTGTGCAAAGGTCTTGAGCTACCCCTCATTTCTTTATATTTTGCGTCCATTGAGCCAGACTTCATTTCATCAGCCTGAAATGTACTGGTTTCCTCAAAATGCCTTATTTACCTGAGAGGTCACCAGCTGAGAACCACTGGGCCAACATACAAAAAAGCTGAATGTTGCTTGACGTTAGTGTTGCTCAGCCTTCAGTTGCTACTGATACAAAGGATTGCTGAGAATAACTTATTTTCCACTACATGAGCTCATCTTGTAAGATAAGATAATCATCTAATGGTCCAAAGTACCTTGGGCTGCTCCCTTGTATTCTCCCCAAGGGGTCGCCACAGCAGATGAATCTGCATTGGTAATTTGGCAGTTTTACACCAGAAGCCCTTCCTGATGCAACACTCCATGATGAGAGGGGATTGTGTCCCCATCTGCAATCAAACCAGGGACCTCTCACTTGTAATGCGAATGTGTAAACCACGACACTATGGGGACATTAAAATAATCCTCTATAATGGTCCCAGCAAGAAAACAAAGTGAAAGCAGCATGCAGTATAAAGAGGAATCACATAAAAAATAGAAAGGACAACAATCATAATAAAAACAATAGCAATAATAATAACAATAATAATATTAATAATTCAAGTAACAACAAACTGACCATACGATTAGTTTAAAAAATGACATTTACATGTGCATATCTGACATTATTTTCACTTACATATTTGTTATTAACAGAAAGTGCATTGTTATTTCACAAGGACATGATCTATAGTTCACAAAAAGTATATGAGATGTACTGAGAGTAGTGCAAGTTGTACAGTATGACAGCAGCAAGAAGGAAGGACCTGTGGTATCTCTACTTCAGACTGCAGGTGAAGCAGTGTGTTTCTGCTCAGTGATGCAACTGTGTCATTCATGGGGTGGAAAGTGTTGTCCATAAGGGATGATAGTTTACCCATCCTTCTCTTTTCACTCACTACCTCCACTGCATTGAGTGGGTATCCCAGCACAGAGCCGGCCTTCTTCACCAGTGTATTCAGTCTCTTCCTATCAGTAGATGAGATGTCAATGCCCCAGCAGACCACACCACAGAAGATGACTGATGGCACCACTGAGTCATAGAAAGTTCTCAGGAGTGCCACCTGCACCCCAAAGGACCTGAGAGTACTCAGTAGATACAGGCTTCTCTGTTCTTTCTATAAAGTACTCTTAAGTTATCTGACCAGTTAAGTTTATTGTTCAGATGAACAACAGTCTATAGTGTAGAGGGGAAAGGGAATGAGCACAAAAAGAGTTCGGTGAGGGACCCACATCTTGCAAATTTACAGAGAGACCTGCTGCTTCACTGTTATAGTTTTTTTGAAGTGAAAGGACTTGGGTTTGATGGTGTTAAGTTGTGCTAGGTTATTTTAATAGATATAGTACCATATCTGAAATTGGTATTGTATAAGGAAGCCAGGGGTGGCAGAGAAGTATGTGAGGGTAATGTAGGACATGTGAGGACAGTGAGATAGTAGAGAGGTGTGCAGCTGGGGTTACAGCTGGGTTCGAAGTGGGGTTAGGATTACATCCGAGATCTGCTCTGAGTCTCTTCTTGTGTGCAGTGGTGATGGACAGGTTGACAGATGAGGTCAGGCAGGAGTCTGTGTGGACTACAATGTTCACAGATGACACTGTCAGCTGCAGTGCGAGTAGGGAGAGCGTGGAAGCGAAGCAAGGCTGAGATGGTTTGAACATGTGCAAAAGGGGGGACAGCGGATATATTGAACAAAAGGTGTTGAAGATTGAGCTGCCAGGCAGGAGGAAATGAGGAGGACCACAGAGAAGGTCTATGGATGTAGTGAAGAACATGCAGAGGGTTGGTGTGAGGGAAGAGGATGCAAGGATAGGGTGAGATGGAGGCATAGCATGTTATATGGTAACCCCTAAAGGGAGCAGCTGAAAGAAGAAAAGGAGTGTCATATCTTCTTCTTAACCTGTTAGCTGTCCTCTACTCGGCTTTCTTTTGAAGGAAATTTGTGAACAGCTAATATCCTTCAGTCTGAGTTCTCTTTTTTCATTTGATACCCCAATTTTGCTTTCTTGAGAGAGACATGACAAATGGCGTGCATTCACAGTCCCCTGAATAGAAATGAGCTGTGGAGTAGACTAAATTAATTTGCGTTATTTGGAAGAGGTGAAAGTGGCTTCACAGAGCCACCTCTATTCTTTGGAATCAAAATTCAGTCACCAAATTGATTTATTCAAGCAGTTTATTAAGGTACTAATCAGCAGGCCCACACAAAATCTGTGCCTGCAGACTTCAGCAGACTTTCTGCAGAGTTTGAAGGGGTGTGTTGCTAGGCAAATATTCTCAAGTATGTTGCTGTGACTTTGATCAGTGTGAAAAGGATATCCTGAAAATGTCCTGAAATCTTCATAATGACATTCTTCTTCTTCTTTCGGCTGCTCCCGTTAGGGTTCGCCACAACGGATCATCTGGTTATGAATCCGCATATTTGATTTGGCAAATTTTTTACACCGGATGCCCTTCCTGACACAACCCTCATCATTTACCCGGGCTTGGGACCAGCACTAGGAGTACACTGGCTTGTGGGCCCCTGTGGCTGGTTTTAAATCTTCATGATGACATTAAAAGTGTTAAATTTACAAGCCTGAGTAAATGGATATTTTATCAAGAATTCTACTGATTTTTTCAACTGTGTACAAGGACCACTGAAAGTTAAAAAAAAATAAATAAAAAAAAGGGATGTTGCTAGGATATGAAACATTTTGGATTTTCACCTTTTTGAAGTTATTTCAGAGTAAAATTGATATAAAATATTTACTTTGCCCTGCCTGAAGGTTCGAGTCAGGTGTGTTAGGCTGTCTTTCACCGGACAATATCAAAATAAACAATCAGTGCAATTTGAGTTTGCCGTCAGCTTTGTTACTATTTCATTATTTTAAGTAGCAGGAGTAAAATGTAAAGAAAAAAATAAGGTTGATGAAGAAGTCATATGTGTGCTTGTATGTTGCCAGGTCAGTTTTTAAACCTTACCAACCCTGGTCTCATAACTTCTTCTTCTTCTTCTTCTATCATGCCATAATGCCTC
This sequence comes from Etroplus canarensis, assembly GCA_015106775.1. Lineage (NCBI taxonomy): Eukaryota > Metazoa > Chordata > Actinopteri > Cichliformes > Cichlidae > Etroplus > Etroplus canarensis. The sequence goes on from VUQH01088023.1 coordinate 4,818, forward strand.
TTTTTAAACTCTGTCTTGTCTTTTGAATGCTCACCTCCTCTTCACCCTTCCTTCTCTTTTGGTGTCTAATCAGTTTGTAACACTCTTAATCTCCTCTGTTCTTTCCTCATGTTCTGGTCATAAAAGAACACAATCAGCATGTGCCAATCAAACTCCATCCAAATCTTTCATTTTAAAAAAAATAAATTATACATTTTTTATACACTGACTCAACTATTTGGACACATGAACCAATATCAGATTTTAGCAGAGCAAAATATTGATGCACTATGTAAAGCCATAAGAGTTAGTCATCTGTCATGATGACAGTGTGTGATGAATATTAGGACTCAAATGCAGGACTGCAGGAGGCACAATGAGGCAAAAAGCATTAATAGCCGATATAGTCAATGCAAAATAAACAAAGTTAATGAAGGGGAAAATAGTCCCAGGAATAGAAAAACATGCAAGAAACCACAGGGTGCTTACACACAGACTATAGGGGAGACCAACATCAATGACGTGATACAGAACTGAGGAGAGGCAGAGTACAAATAGACACAGACTAACGGCTAACAAGCAACAGGGGGAGAGGAGCATAGGTGACAACAATCAGGGGCAGGAAGCAAATCTAGACACTGCACAGGGCATGATTGGTACCAAAGTAAAACAGAAAGTGAGAAACATACTAGGAACAAAGACACGAGACCAAACTTGACAGATAACAAAAACACATAGCAGCAAAACACTGAGGAGACACAGAGGGAACTAATAACAAACAAAACACAACGAACATAGAATACTGAATACACTGGCCTCCAAAGATCATCTTTACAGCAGACCTTGAATACATGGAAATACAGTGCATATCTTTGAATAGGCTATTATGGTTACAACAGGCAATATATATCTTTCGGCTGCTCCCGCTAGGGGTCGCCACAGAGAATCATATGCCTCCATCTCACCCTATCCCTTGCATCCTCTTCCTTCACACCAACCCTCTGCATGTTCTCCTTCACTACATCCATGAACTTTCTCTGTATTCTTCCCCTTCTCCTCCTGCCTGGCAGCTCAACATCAGCCTTGCTTCTTTGAGTTTATCTCCAAACTTCTCAACTTGCGCTGTCCCTCTGATATATTGGCTTCTCTTCATTGGCTCCCTGTTAAATCCAGAATTGAATTTAAATTCCTACTACTCACTTACAAAGTCTTGAACAATCAGGCCGCATCCTATCTTAAAGACCTCATTATACCATATTTTCCCAGTAGGGCACTTTGCTGTGCAGGCCTACTTGTAATTCCTAAAGGTTTTAAAACCAGAATGGGAGGCAGAGCATTCACCTATCAGGCCCTTCTCCTGTGGAACCAACTTCCAGTCTTTATTTGGAAGGCAGACACCCTCTCTACATTTAAGATTAGGCTTAAAACTTTCCTTTTTGATAAAGCTTATAGTTAGGGCTTAGTTGTGCTGCAACAGATTTAGGCTGCTCGGGGGCTTGTAATGATATGCTAATTAAATGTTGTCTTCTCTCTCCCATAGTCTGTATCTCTCTTTGCTCTCCTTTCTCTCTTCTCTCTCCCCTCACCCCCAACCAGTGGAGGTAGATGGCTGCCCCTCCCTGAGCCTGGATTCTGCCTCAGGTCTTTTCCTGTTAAACGGGAGTTCTTTCTTTCCACAGTTGCTAAGTGCTTGCTCATAGGGGATCGTCTGATTGTTGGGGTTTTCTCTCTAACTCTGTAGGATCTTTACCTTACAGTGTAAAGCGCCTTGAGGCAGCTATTGTTGTGAATTGGCGCTATATAAATAAAATTGAATTGATATAGCGCTGTCCCTCTGTTTTTACTTCACAGTCAGCAAGCAGGAAGCAGCATTATGAACAGTTGGTGTTTTACAGCTGACTGGTTGAGACCAGCATATAAAGAATTACAATAGTCAAGGCCTGATGTAATAAAAATGTGAATTACCCTCTCAAAAACATTTTTGGGGAGCCAGGCCTTGACCTTTGCTAAAAATCTCAATTAAAAAAGCTTGTTTTAACCACAGAGCTAATTTGTTTGTTAAAATTTAAACCAAGGCCACTAAGATTGCTTATGGCACTATCATAGCCATCTGGATCTCCACAAAAAAATGTATGAAAAAATCTGCAGATTCCATTTGGGCCTCCTAATCATGCATTAATTAGGACATTTATTACTTAGAAATTTTTTAAAAAAAACTGCAAAACACAAACACACTTTTCATTGCAGGCTTGCAAGGACTCTTAGGTCACCCCCACCGTGACGCACCTGTTTATGCGGCTCTAACGCTGCAGAAGGGGGATCCGACATACAGTATCTGGCAACCTGCATTGGCCGGCTCTGACGTTGCCTGGGCTCAGAGTGCAGTGTGCATCTGGAAGTTGTCGCCATCATATATCTGGCTAAATGTTAAGCTAGCTCTCAAGTCAATCAGTCGTTGTTTTCGAAGATTTAAAGATAATGACACAGTTAACCTTTCTTTGCCTTCTGTGTTGAGCTGCATGGGGCTTTTGTGATGTTATTAATCAGTATTTAGGACTGAGCCGTGGTGTAGTTTACTCACAGTAGCAGTGGCTGTAGTCAGAGTCTTGAGCAGCATTAAGGGGCGGAGGGCAGCTACGACCGACGCCAGTTAGCAGCGGGACTAGCAAGAACAAATAACGGCAGACATTTCTCGTTAAAGTTAATAAAGCCACAGCTGTGAGCATTTTTATAAACTCTCCGTTCATTTTGTCTTGTGCCTGCTGTCGTTAAGTTTTTGTAACGTAGCGGAGCCAAGGAGCTAGCAGCCCCACTAAGCTAGCTTCAACTTCACCGAGAAACAACGAAGATTCGGAGCTGACGGAGCTAAACGTCCGACCGGGATTGGTCTGCCACGACGGGGGAGTCTGTTAAACTGGAGCTGGCATCGTTACATCTCCCGTCTTTAACATGTATGTCTAGCTGTGTGCGCTCTTTCTGGTTGTGTTTTTGACCTGATTTATTGTGGCCTTTTCTGTTGAAGCTAACTTCCTTTGCAAAGTCTCAGCCCTTACCTGCAGCGACCACGCAGTGACAAATTGTGATCAGACTAGCTTTATAATAGCAGGTGTGCAGCCCGTAGCAGATAGTAAATCGCTTTGTGGAGTGTAATGTGTACATTTTCGTGTGTGGTACAGCGGGCTGCCGGGCCTGACAACCGGGAAGATGTCTGAAGGGGAGAGCAAGCAGGCCCCGGACGCCGTCCAGGAAGTGAAGCCGGAGTCCGCGGCCGCTGCACCCGCAGGTCAGAGTGTGTCGTCCGTGTCTCCGCCTGTGTCTGTGGTGACCCAGCCATCTGCTGCCACTGCCACAGAGGACGAGGAAGAGGAGAGCGAGGATGAGTCAGAGATTTTGGAGGAGAGCCCCTGTGGGCGCTGGCAGAAACGCAGAGAAGAGGTAGGGATGGACAGATGTTTTTTTTTTAGGCATCAGAGCTCTGTGCTGCGAAATAAGTTCAACATACCCCGGATAACTTTGTTACTGGATTTCACTTAACCCAGTGGTTCTGAAAACTGTGGTGTGCTGAACCACTGGAGGTGGGGTACAGACAGCCAGGTGAAAACTATGAAATGAAACTAAGGTTAATAGATTTTATTTTTTTTTATAATGATAAAGATACAAGCAAACATTTGCTCATGCTGTTACACTGATAATAGGCACCTTTAAGTAAAATTCATTGACAGTCACTTTTTTTATTGTTATTGATAAAATTCTGGGGTGTGGGATGTGCATTTTTCTGTGGTGAAGTCAGGCATGCCAAAAAAGTTTGAGAAGCACTGCCTTAACCTAACAATAGTGATCTGAATAAAAGGTCACATGTAGACACATTCACATGAAAGGAGTGGTGCTGGGAGACCAGTCACAGACAGTCTCTTGGTAACAGAGTGGCTGATTTTTGCAAAAGGAAGGTAAAACTAAGATACAAAAACATGAAGAGGTTACAAACTGAACTCAACACAGCTGCCGCAGTTAAATGGTGGTATGAGTTTCTGTTATAGTACTATAGTGTTAAAAGTGGTGTATGAATGTGTGTGCTGTAAGTGCTGGAAAAGCTTGACTATATTAATAAAGTCTAGCCCATTTGAAGCCTATAAGGAAAGTCAGTAAAAATGCAGGTTGAGAGTATCACATCTCTGTCATTAAGACATGGGAGAAAATGACAAACTGATTTTTTTTTTTTTAAATTTAAAAAAAAAATCCCATTAAATTTATATTTAGATACGTCTAAGACAGTTTCAGTTTGTATTCTTTCGGCTGTAGCTCCATGGTGTTTATCCATCTGAGGCTAAATAAAGAACAAACATTGAAATGAAATTCAAATTTAGTTTATGTGCAAATTTGATTTAGATTACAAGTCAGAAAAGTAAAAATAGGCACCCTGTTTTAGGCTCATATATTAACCCAGACCCATTTTTCCTTAAGGACTTCATAAGTTAAGTTTAAGCATAAAGCTCTATGAGGAAGGTTGCAGAACACTTAGTGTTTGCTACACCCGTGTCACCATGGGTTCCCTATGGGTTAAGATTTATAGTGCAGTAAAATTGTTTGCCTCCAGCCGGAGTAAATCAATAAAGTTACATCTAAGAATCTGTATTACTGATGCTCAAAGACTTCTGACGCTATTATGAAAATCATAGAGCCTCCTACTATGCGCACAGAAGTCTGATGAAGCTTCCAGAATCAGTCACGCTATTTTCTGGAGAACTGATTGGTCAGTAAGCAGTGATTTTATAACTGTTGATCTCTCATCTGCTCCAGAGCAGGTTAGGTCTGCAGGTCTGGGTTTTCATAGTACTGAAAACCCAGAGTTAACTCTGAAGTTACCTGGACGTGCTTCGTAGTACAAACCTCTGATTTACCTCCACTAATGTTTAGATGAGATCTGATGTTTTTTTTCCCCCTTTGCCTCCATAAAGGTGAATCAGCGGAATGTACCAGGGATCGATAATGCTTACTTGGCCATGGACACAGAAGAAGGAGTTGAGGTGGTGTGGAATGAAGTCATGTTCTCTGAAAGGAAGAATTTCAAACTACAAGAGGTGGGTGCAGAACAAGGCCAATGCAGTAAAGTACAGTTGATGCAATTACAGTTTAAGGAATCATCTAAACTTGCATAATTATCAGGGTTTTTCCTGACTCAAAATAAGTCTTTGAGGGTGCATACAATCTTGATAAGTCTGCATGCAGTGAAGACAAAGAGTCTGTTTTACCATACTCAACAGATTGTGCATGTATAAAAAAAACCCACTGTATTTCAGCTTGAGTGAAATAAATGTAATATGTTTTAGTCCAGTCCTGGGGATTTTTTTTTTTTTACAAGCAGGAAAATCCCTGATTATTATCATTATGAGGTTGTTGTCAACAAGAGGGCTTCATTCGTGCTTGGAACAAACAAAATACACTAACAAGGGTTTTAAGACTTGTTTTTCATGTGGTTTGTTGCTCTCTTTGTTGCCTGGTGGTTTTAATTTTCCTCTTTGGCTATAAGCTCATTAGGCAAGTGGTCAGACTCATTGCTGCCAGCACCATTAGCAAAGGGCACACTGTACATGTGGTGCAGAAACAATTCAGAAATTTGGAAAGAAGGGAGTATGTGGCTCAGAAGAACAGAGCAATCTGTATTTAAAGTGGTGATCTCAAAGATTTTAGTCCTGGTTGATTTGGCGACACCTGCAGTCAGTGGTGGTAACAGCAAGCATCGTTTTATACTGCAGGTAGAGCTGGGCGAGATAGAAAAGATTTATATCACGATAGCATTTTTTATATCTATCGATATAAGTTTCGATATAAATCAAATCATTTGTCACACATTTTGCACTTCTGTCAAAACACTTTGTAATCTTTGTTTTTGAAGGTGTTATGTAAATGAAATTTCTCAACGTTGCCTACAGTGGTGGGTTCACTTGAAGATTCATCCTGCTGCTTACCTTTTCAGATAAATATAAGAATGTCGTAGTAGTTTGTTGCTGGGTAGCCACTGGCTTGTTGCTATAGTTTGCACTCATCAGGGACCAGCTAGTTTGAGGCTCTTGGCATGTTACAAGAGGTTGAATGAGATTTGAGTAGTTTATTGTAGAGTTTACTGTTTTAAAACACAGTAGTCGCAAAAAGGCACTGAGTCAAGGTTGAGATGGATTGGAAATGTTCAGAAGAGGGATAGTGTATATATTAGACAGAACAGGTTGAAGATGGAGCTGCCAGGCAGGAGGAAAAGAGGAAGACCACAGAGAAGGTTCATGGATGTTGTGAACATGCAGAGGGTTGGGTTGGTGTTAACAGAAGAAGGTGCAAGGGACAGATTGTGATGGAGGCAGATGATCTGCTATGGTGATCCCTAAAGGGAGCAGCTGAAATAAAAAGTCACCAAAAAAAAAACCCAGAGTTGCAGGGCGGTTGGATGCAACTCAAACAAAAGGAATTTTTTTTTTTTTTTTTAAAGCGACTTCTTACAGAAGTTATTACATGCCACTCACGTTTCTGATAATTAAATAAAGAAAATATATCTTTCAATTACTGGACTGCATAAAACAAAACAAATTATTTTATGTATTATGCGTGTGGTCTTTTTAAATAACAAATACATCCTGAATTACTGATCATGGGTACTAGCCATGGAATTTGCATTTTAAACTTGCAATTATGAGAGACTGTCCAAACAATGAGCTATACTGCTGTCCAAAAAGAATTTAGAATTGATGTTTAGCCTTCTGTTTAACTTGATTGCTTTAAAAAAATATTGCATTATGTATTAATAAGTAACATGTTCTGTGGTGTTGTTTTTACCGAAGGAAAAGGTCAAAGCAGTGTTTGACAATTTGATCCAGCTGGAGCATTTGAACATTGTGAAGTTCCACAAGTACTGGGCAGATGTCAAAGAAAACAGAGCAAGGGTAGGAGATCATTCTTTAGTAGTTTCATCACATTACATAAACACAAGTACAATAGCCAGAACTCTTATTTTATTCAATGTTTTGTGTGTGTGTGTGTGTATTTGCAGGTCATTTTCATCACTGAATACATGTCTTCAGGAAGCCTCAAACAGTTTTTGAAGAAGACAAAGAAAAACCACAAGACAATGAATGAAAAGGTGGGAAGGGCTTTGCTGTAACTCACCAGTGGATTTCGAAATGCAGATTAATTTGATGTTTAAAATCATTTGATTAAAAAAAACAGTTTAGCCTGTTGAACATTACCTTTTCTGTGTGTCATTTTTATTTGACAGGCCTGGAAGCGTTGGTGCACACAGATACTATCTGCTCTCAGGTTAGTCTAACAAAATAAGTTGTCACCAGCTCAGTGTTGTGGTATTTGTAGGGTGTGGCATTGACACGATTCACTGCTGCGCTAATAAAAGATGTATTCATAACAGCTGCAGGAGGTTAGCCTTGTTACAGAGGTCCTTGTTTGTTTGTTTGTTTTTAAATTTCGAAATACTCTTTGCTCTTCCAGTTACCTGCACTCCTGTGATCCACCCATCATTCATGGCAACCTTACATGTGACACCATTTTCATCCAGCACAATGGCCTCATCAAGATTGGTTCAGGTAGGCCTCAAAGAACTCTTCAAGCTTCGTGTATGCTTCTGCGGTTAATCTGTGTAGAGTCTAACGACATAGACTATTCAAGTGGTACATGGCGTTGCAAGCATTTATACCAGTATGTTAGTTTCCATTGTGCTGCAATGTCACCAACAAGACTCTACTTGGTGGTGGAGTTTATCTCTAAAGTGATCCATTCACTTCCACTTGATTTGAAAAATCATGAACAAATAGCAGCTGGAATTGCATAAGAAGAAACGACAGTATTAAACAGGCTAACCATAGGCATTACAAACTGCGTCAAAGCCATGTGTCATCACATTTCTTGGGAGGTGCATGCCAACTTGTAGCATAAAGTTTCAGAGAGGTTTGCGATTACAATGTACCTACACTGTAGATTTAATGCAGAAGCTTAAATCCACTGTAAAGCACAAGAATGTGTCTGTGTGGTTTCTGTGTGGTAGATGCACTGACTGTTCTTAACTTTTTCAGTTGCTCCTGACACTATAAATAACCACGTGAAAACCTGTCGGGAAGAGCAGAAGAGCCTTCACTTTTTTGCTCCAGAATATGGAGGTAAGGTCCTGCCAGCTTGTCTTCTGATGTCACTGAGGTTTGCAGTTGTGTGTCTAAGGTATTGATTAGCCTTTTTCTGCTTTCAGCTGTTGCTGATGTTACCACAGCCGTGGATATATATTCCTTTGGAATGTGCGCCTTAGAGGTAAGAGGATACCTTGTTTTGCTCCAAGCTCTTAGTCTCCCTCTCTATCATTTGTGCCGATTCCTGAAAGGATGAGAGTGGAGTTTGTCTGAACACCAACTTCAGTTAATACTCAACCTGTTTCTTATCGCTGGCTTAAAATTACTTTTGTAACATAACAGCAACAGTTGATTTAAGTCTGGTGTTAATGTTATGAATGTTACCTCCGTATATTCATTTCGTCAGATGGCTGTGTTGGAAATCCAAAGTAATGGAGATTCGTCCTATGTGTCCCAAGAAGCCATAAACAGTGCCATTCAATCCTTAGAAGACCCATTACAACGGGTGAGTAAAGGAAAGGCAGGAATTGACAGCTCATGTGACTGTTAAGGAGAGAGATTTACAACTTAAAAGGTTTCCACCCATGTTTTCAGGAGTTCATCCAGAAATGTCTGGAGGTAGACCCCACTAAGAGACCCACAGCCAGGGAGCTGTTGTTTCACCAGGCCTTGTTTGAGGTGCCCTTACTCAAGCTGCTGGCTGCGCACTGCATTGTTGGCCACCAGCGTGAGTGAAAGCGCACACACACTCACAATTGGATCTTTTAGAAACACGAGCTCTTGATGTCTTCACTTTAAAGACAGCGTTACTTTCTTGTGTTTCAAGCTGTTTGATAAAAAAAGCCTTTTGTCGGTCATTAACAGACCATCTTTAGCATCACTGACTGGAGTTTTTGCTCAGCAGTAAACTCATTACAACAGTAACACACCTACAAAATACGTATTTTTATACCGTATTGCTTTAACAGAAACAGTTTAAAATCATGTCTACAACTTCAGAAGGTCAAGTTGTCTATATTTTTAAGGATGTAAAACATTGAGGTGGAATAGTTCAGCAGTTAAAGCTATTATGCAGAAGTCATCCCACACCACAGGAAAAACAGCTTAAATTAATTTCCAAAATACTAAGCGCTGTTACCCACTGCACTTAAACCCACAGTGCACAATCACACAAATATCCTGAGGGTTTTTTGGTTTTGGTTTATACATTTGCCTAACAAGGGAATGGTCCTTCGTTCCATTCCAGGTGGGGACACAAGCCCCTCTCACCATGAAGGGTTGCGATAGGATGGCATGTGGTGTAAAACCTCTGCCAAATTACCAATGTGGTGACCTCTTTGGGGCGGGGAGGGGGATACAAGGGAGCAGCTGAAGGTACAGTTTATAGTTTGGAGTGCTAACTGTATCATTAATTGGTGATCTTCTCTGTTTACTTATAGACATGATCCCTGAAAATGCTTTAGAAGAGATGACAAAGAACATGGACCCCAACCTGGTTATTGTTGAAGCCAAGGATGGAGTTCAGATGAAGTAAGTTTGTATGAAAACCTAAATTTTGGGCATTAGAATGTCTGTGTGATTTGATTGATAGTTGACTTCAGTTTAGCATAATAACTCTTTCATACTAAGATATTGGAGCAGATTGGGTCTGAACATTTTCAGTCTTTGATTCAAAGATGGCATTGCTGTTAAATACTACAGTGTCTCTTGCTGTTTAATAAATGGAGCACAAGTAACATCATTACTTTTGCTCCAGGCTCTCCCAGTTTCCTGCCCTCGAGCTGGACAAATTTCTAGAAGATGTAAGGTAAGAAAACAGAAACACACTTTGAAACAAATTTGTAGTTGGTTAGAAATTTCTGACTTGAATGTCTGGATCAGTTGGCAGAGTTGGCTAAGAAAAGTGAAATGAGAGTTGCTTCCACTGTACTGAAACTACCAATTAAGGCCAAAAATAGGAAACTTTTTAATTTCCTATGGGTTCTTTTCTGTAAAGGGAGTTTTGGGGAAATTAAATAAATTGCAACTGCCACATTTTAACAAAAGAAGTGCTGTAATATGTCCCAAGCTGACCTTGTCTTGCTCTTTGACATTCATTTAACAGGAATGGGATCTATCCTTTGACTGCATTTGGGATCCCCTGTCCTCAGCAACCCCAGCAGGAGGCTGTGAAGTCACCCATAGTTCCCCCGTCAGTCAAAACCCCGACTCCTGAACCTGCAGAGCTTGAAACAAGGAAGGTAAGAGCAGAACGCAGAACTCATTTAGATAATTTATAGTTTTATTTATAGTTGGTTCATTTTCAAAATAAAATTACAATGGCATAATTAAGCTCCTCTTCATGACTGTGCGACCAACAGAGTACCATAAAAGACTAAAATTACATGGTTTGATTTGTTACATCAGATATATGAAAATTTTACTGTTTCGCTGTAATTTTTGAATTCTTAAAGAAAAAATTACATGAAGAAGAATTAAAATGGAGCAAGAAAATCTTTACAAAGTATCCTATTTTGTCAAAGCGTGGTGGGCTGGTGTATCAGATTTAATTTTTCTGGGAAAAAGAAAAGTGTAGAAACTCAAGACTCTTCTTAAGTCACAGTACATGGATTTTAAAACACCAGGAAGCATTATTTTGTATGTCTGTCATCTTTATCAGCATTTGCTTTTATTAAATATTGTGCATGATGTATCACTTTGTGTGTTGGTGTATGAAGCAGTTTTGTTTTTGGTCATCCTAGGTCCTTCAGATGCAGTGTAATATTGAGCCTGTTGATGAGGGCACAAAGCATCACGTAAGTCTAAACTCTGCCAGTCTGATGAGTGATGAAGTAATGCTGGCGGTACTAGATGTGAAAGTGCTTTGTTAGACTTTTAAATGGATCATTTCATTCTCCTTTCAGCTGACCTTGCTGTTGAAACTTGAGGACAAATTGAACAGGCACTTGAGCTGTGATTTATTACCAAGTAAGTGTCTTATTTTGATAGTAATATTTCACAATGCTTTCACTTTTTCATAACCTTTATATGCGTGAATATAGTTTTATAGACTTGTTATAAGCAGCACTGTGCCACAGGTTTGCTGTAGAGGTTTAATTCAAAGCAAAAACTTACAAACCTCATTTCCAGAAAAGTTAGGATATTTTTGAAAATGCAATGAAAAAAATCTGAGACGCTAATTTGTGTGAACAATTAACTAAAAAAAATGCATGAAAGATTTTCAATGTTTTTACTGACCAACTTGACTGGATTTTTGGGAATACACAAATGTAGAATTTGATGGCTGCAACACACAACAAAAATTGGGACAGAGGGGCAATTATCATTTTATCACCTTCCCTTTTAATAATACCTTGTAATCATTTTCAAAATAAGGGCACTAATTGTTGTAGCTTTGCGATAGGAAATTTGGTCCATTCTTGTTTGGTTCATTGTCTGACTCTCCTCTTCAAAATGCCATACATTTTCAATAGAAAATCGATCTGAACTGGCAGCAGGCCAGTCAAGCACGCACACTCTTTCTATGGTGTTGCAGGTCATGAAGAATGTGGACTGGCTTTGTCCTGCTGAAATAAGCATGGACGTCCTGGGAAGAGGTGTTGTCTTGATGGCAGCATGTGTCTCTAAAAGCGTAATATATGCCTCACCTTTGTCTTCACAAACGTGCAACTCAGCCATGCTGTAGACACTGATGCATCCCCATACCATCATACATGGCTTTTGCACCTTTCCCTGATGACAAGCTGAAATGTGGACTCATCTGACCACTGCAAAGGTTTCTGCAGTCTTTTGTCCATCTGAGATGAGCTCAGGCCCAGAGAACTCTGCAATGTTTGTGCATAGAGTTGATTTATGGCTTCCTGCTTGCAAAATATTCAAGTTGGATTTTTGGATGGAGTGACAGACTGTGTTTAATGACAATGGTTTTCTGAAGTACTCCTGATCCCAGGCGGCTATATTTTTTACAGTAGCATGACATATTTTTGGTGATACTTAAGGGCTTGGAGTAAGTAAACACCTTCGGCTGCTGCCTTGTGTTTCCCCAAGGGGTCGCCAAAGTGGATGAATCCACATAGGTTATTTGCCACAGATTTTACACTTGATGCCGTTCCAGAAAAAACCCTCTTGTTGTGCAAGAGGCTTCGGTCTCTGCCTGGGCTCGAACCAGGGATCTTTGAGGTGAATGTGTAAACCACTTCCCTACAGAGACACTTGAATATCACACTCATTCATCAACGGTGTCCCTGAATTCTCTGAATCTTCTCACAGTATCATGCACTGTAGATGTCAAGACCTAAATTCTCAGCAGTCTTGCATTGAGAAATGTTCTTTTTGAACTGGCAATACACTCTCAAATTTGGGTGCAAAGTGTTGAATCACAACCAGTCCTTGCTTGCAGAGATTGAGCGTTTGATGGATGGTGCTTTCGTCAATCATGATACCTCACCGGCTACTAAGCCTACTTAATATGGTTTTCCAAACCAGTGTTACTTTAATATTCTGTTCTCTTTTTAATCTTATTTTAACTTTGTCTCTACTTTTGTTGAAAGTGTTGCAGCCATTAAATTCAAAATATATGTATATTTAAAAAATACAATTAAGTTGGTCTGTAAAACTATTATAATCTTTTCTTTGAACTTATGTCAGTTAAATGAAGGTTGACATGAATTGGCATCACAGATTTTTGGGGGGAGTTTATTGCATTTTTTGAAAATATCCCAACTTTTCTGGAAATTGGGTTTGTATTTTCCATCACAAAGGATTACTAGCATTACAGTTCAGTCACAAGCATTGCTGAGTAATGTTACTTGTAGAAATGAGTTCTCACATTGCACAATTACTGCCATTATAAAGAAATTTGTTACATAAGTGTTGCCACCCCCCTTACAGTTGGGCAAGTTGGTTATGTTGTCTGAAGCATGTGTAGCATACTGTACATGTACCTGTGAGTGTGTTGACTTTACCTGATTGCACAGCAAGTTGATTTTGATAACCTCTGCTCCACCACATAACCAGTAGCACATTTGTTGATTTCACGCAGACTGATAGCTTTTGCTAAAAGCTTACTGGTACAGAGCTGTAGCACCAGCATCATTGTCCTCAACAGGTCTCACCACCGGTGTTGTGCACTCTGCTAAGCTTGCAGGTACTTCTTCAAAATGTGAAGTAGCGCTCCTTAGCAGCTGGCACACACTTATTCTCACTCAACACAATGTAGCGCCTGTCCATCTGGCACAGGACGAGATTGAACACTGTAAACGCAATTCTTTTGTCACAAGAAAAAGGAAACGGGAAATTTAGTAACATTGTTTGTCAGTTTAAAAGACTTAATAAAGTTCCTAAGAAAGGAATAGAATAGGTGTTTTAAAACCTGGTCACTCTGTCACCATTGAAATGTTATATTTTCAGATGAGAACGTGCAGGAGCTGGCTGTGGAGCTTGTTCAGCTGGGTTTCATCTGTGAGGTGTGTGGAGTTCATTATGACCTCGCTGACCATGCGTGCTACTTGTACAACCACAGCTGATAACTTTTTCACCTCTTTTCTATTTCAGGGTGATCAGCCTCGACTCACAACCGTTCTCGAAGAGGCCTTCTCAAAGTTCTACAGCCGGAATGGCTCTCTCAATCCGGTGACTGTTTCCTCGTAGCAGAGGACTCACCAGGCCTTCTTTCAGCCCTCCTCGTCCTTTACAGCAGGACTTGCTTTTGCTTCAGCTCCGAGTTGCAGGAAAGCTTTGCAGGGACAGAGGAGGAAGCCTTGGTCTGACTGCAGATCCCGCAGCCTGTTCTTGTATCTTCTAGTGGGAAAAGCTGCCACTAAGTGGTTGTTGCATTAGATCTCTTTCTTTTCCCACCAAAAACAGCCATCTGCTTCTCTATTAAAAGAGGAAATCCTAGTTGCAATGGAAAATACAAATGTTTTCACTGTTTTGGCTTATTTCTTTCTGTTCTGAAGTAGTGAAGGGTAGAAGTAAGCAAAATAAATGGGTAACAGCAGTATTTTCCTTAAGTCAGTGTTAAAATTGTATTTTAAACCTTTTTACTTTTAACTGTTTAATAGTTGTCTGTATGTAAAAAAACAAAAAAAACAAACCTCTTTGTCCTGGCATACTGAAGTGCGTGTGTGTAATACAATGTTGTAAGGTTAAATCTGGTTTTCTGGTCCTTATAACTTTCTCTTTAGCAGCGAGTGAGGTATCTTCTTACCTTGTATCACTTCTCAGAAGACTCTGAATTGCATTAAGTGAGCGTCAGTTTTACTTAAGTTCTGTAAGTGTGCAACATAGTAATAAATATGCAGCTAAAACACAATCTGAAGAGCTACAGATAAAATATTCAAAAGATCAAACTATTTATTTGTGTTTTAGCTTTTTCTGAGTGTGTAATGTACTTCACTTCCAGCACTAAAGCCGGTGTTGTTTGAATGTACGCTTTTACTTGCTCTTTTTCTTTAAATCATACTGTTATTTTTCACAACAAAGAGGTGTTGTCGCTTCACTGTGGTCCAGCTACTTAAGTATAAACTTGCAGCACTTAAGAGCCGGGGTTAGGTTAATGAAAAGTTGTCTATAGGTGGCATTTTACATTCAGGAGGTTGGTTAGAGCCATGTGGAGTTGCTCTAGTGTTTAAGCATGAGATGGATGATTGTCATCAAGGTTGGTTAATACATGTATGCTTTTCCATTTCTAAATGGAAACCGATGCATGCAATAGACTTGCTCCTGAAGTTGGTTTAGTTCTTGTTCTTTTTTCTTTTTTTTAGGTTTACTGTGATATTTTACCATGTAGAGAGAGTTTTGTCAGCTTAGGCCCATCAACTTTTAGCTCGTGCAGCTCTGACATGCATTTCCTTCATGGATATCAGAGCTAAAAATCTTCATCTGCCTCTGAAAAGTTCAGCTAATTGGCTCAGACCACTCTTATCTGTTAACTGTTTGGGGATCGCTGTTGCTTACACACTTCTGTGTCCTGTCGGAAATGTCCTGTGGCTTATAGCTTGAGCCTACCAACAGGAGGCAGTGTTGTTAAGATTTAGAAATGGAAGTAGTCCAGTCTCGTCTTCTCTATGCTGTGACAGGGTCTGTAGATACTGTGAGATACAAGTGTGGAATTGCCTGGCATGCTTGTAACCATCTTGTACACTGTATGCTGGACACTGCTCTGTTTCTGCAATGTATTAACCTTCTTTTTCACTTCCTGAAATAAAAAAAAAAAAATTACACTATCAGCACCTAATGTTCTTGTTTTTTGTCAATGTCCTTTTTTTAATCACTGCTGTACAAGCAGATCAGCTAAAAATTAGCACTTAATTTAAAAAAGTCTCCAATTCTAATATTTGCTCAGATCAGAGTTCCCGTTATCTGTCTGGGTCATTTCTACCTCAGAATCTGCTTTTTTCTGGATGTTAATATGAATAATAACAATGTTATGCAAAATTTTACCGTCACACTGAATTTTTTTCCAAGTTTTATAGGCTCTTGAAGTAAATGGGGTAGGTGGAAATTATGTGCTTTTTAAGTCCAGGATTTTTGGGCCCTTATAACTTAAATACAATTGATATCTGCTGGAAATTTTCAGGGTTGGAAAAATGCATTTAAGCTCCATTTTAAAAAATGCACCTAAATCTGTTTTACACCCACTCAAGGTGTCTCATCTCTGCAGTAAGGTCCATTAGTTTTAGGGCAATGGCATATCCTTGTAAATTTACTTCTGTATTCCACCACAGTAGATTTTAACAGTCCAAATGTGGCCAAAGCATAGACATTTAGCAATTACAGCCATTTTATACATAGACCTCCATTTCAGAGGCTCAAAAAAATAATGGGACAAACTAGCATTTTTAAATATGACTCTTAACACTTTGATAAAAATCCTTTGTAGGTAACGAGTGCCTGAAGTCTAGAACCCATGGAGATCACCAAATGCTGTTTCTTCACTGAGGTGCTCGGCCAGTCCTACACTGCAGCAGTCCTCAGATGCTGCTTTTTTGTGGGTCTCTGCCTTCAGCTTTGTTTTCAGTAACAAAAGCTGTTCTATTAGGCTGAGATCAGTTGACTGATTCAGCCACTGAAGAATATCCCATTTTTTTGTCTTGGAAACTCAGGGTTTTTGCAGTATGTTTTGGGTTATCATTCATTTGCACTGTGAAGTGCCATTGAGTCAGTTTTGCTGGATTTAGCAGAATCTTAGAGTATAGACCCGTACAATTCAGAATTCCTTCTGCTACTTCTACCAGCAGTTACACCGGCTACTCTGTTTCATTGACAGCCACACACGCACATGCCATAACATTGCTTCCACCATGTTTGACAGATGATGTGGTATGCCAGGGATCATAAGCTGTTCCTTACTTCTCCATACTTTTCTCTTCCCATCATAATGTTTCAAGGAAATCTTGGTTTCATTTGTCCAAGCATTTTTCCAGAACTGGACAGGTTCTTTCAGGTGTTTTTTTGGCAAAATCTAATATGGCTTTCCTGATGTTGAGCGTAATCAGTGTTTGCACCTTGTTGTAAACCCTCTGTTTTTACAGTCATCTCTTGAGTGTCAACTTTGACAATGATACACCTTCCTCCTCCAGAGTGTTCTCAACTTGGCAAGACGTGAAGGGTTTTTCTCAACTAAGTAACAAAGGTGTCTTCTGTGGTCTTCCAGGCCTTTTGGTGTTGCTGAGCTGGCCAGTGCATTGCTTTTTTAAAATGAATTCACTAGGTTGTTGTTTAGGCCACTTTTAAAGTTTTTGCTATTTCTCTGATGGCCTTCTTTACTTGCATCAACATCTCTTTAGACCTCATATTGAAAGTTCAGGGAACAGCTACCAAATGCAAGTGCAACACTCAGAATCAACTCCAGATCTTTTAATCTGATGGTTGATCAGGAAATAATGAGGGAAGAGGCTTCACCTGGCCCTGAAACTGCTTGTGGGTCAATTCTTCAATTACTTTTGAGCTTTTGAAAATAGGGGCAAATTTTCAAAAAATTATATTACAATGGAAACACTAAAGTTTTCTAAGAACATGAAATTGTTTCAGTTACGTTTCACTCTATTTCAAAGTCTGTTTTTGTTTTACTTCAATTTAATACAGTATTATTTATATAGCACCAATTCACAACAAAAATCGCCTCAAGGCGCTTTACACTGCAAGGTAAAGACCCCACAGTATTAGCGAGAAAACCCCAACATTTAGACGATCCCCTATGAGCAAGCACTTAGCAACTGTGGGAAGAAAGAACTCCCTTTTAACAAGAACAGACCTCTGGCAGAACCAGGCTCAGGGAGGGGCAGACCACTTGCCTCGACCACTTAGGGGTTAGGAGAAAGAGAAGCGAGAAAGGAGAGCAATGTTTTAACTACAACAAACTTGCCTCAAGCAAATTTGGGGCCGGCATAGTTGAAGCTTTTCCATGCAACTTATTATCTAAAATAAACTTAATGTAGTGTTTCTGGCTCAGTATGAATCTCCAGGCCATGAAAAAAATTCCACTACAGGAGATGTTTTCCCACAGTGTAGGGTTATAAAATTTAAAATCATTTAAACATCTCTTGTCAACTGCGAGGGCTTAGGAGCCAAAAGTTTTAGGAAAATGTTCTTTATTAGCCATTACACTGAACTTCTGAGAAAGCACTTCCCTTTGCAGAAAATTTCGCTCTCAGTTTATCTTCAAGGTCAGAAAATGAAACTGTAAATGGCTCCTGAGTGAAGTAACATGCACACATATACACAAATGAGACTCATTCAATAATTTAAATAATTTATACAAAACAGGATCCTGGTGTATCAGGAGTGTGATCTCCAACCTCAGAGTATCATTATTTGAATTAACAATTGTTCGTTCAAAATGTTAAGAAACTGTAGCCCTTGTACAAGTATATTCATGTACATAAAGTCACAATGTGTGCTCAAATAACAGTTGAATAAAACACATTTCATGCTGACGAACACATTGCCGTACAAAATTACAGCAGTATAATAGAAGAACAGCGAGACTAAAAAATATTTTTGATATAAAACACCCTAGAAACACGCTCTAAATAAAAAGCTACCAAAATGGCGACATCCAGTTCATGAGTGTTTTTCAGCTGCGTGGGCAATTTTCAATTCTGTACACTGTGAGTAAAAAAAAAAAAAAAATGAAACAAAAACTACAAAAACAGTACATAGCACTTCAATTCAAACACATTACTCTTTCACATTAAAATTTGTGTTTTTACTTCCGAGTTTGAAAGTATATAGGCACAGTAATTTAATCAGTGAGTTTGGCCGTGTTTGGCCAACACTGTCCTTTGTTGTTCACAACTTCACTTTAACTCTTGAACAAAGTGAAACAAAGTCAGTCTCTATTTTCCAAACGCCACTGTGAAGCCACAGGCTGCCAAACATCAAAGCTAGCCAGCTGTCAATTGACACTAAGCTGCAACTCATGTGAGCTCCTTTTACTCTCTTTATCAGGTCAGCAAGACATTAAAATATCACTTAATTGTTCTTAAGAGTCTCCCAGACAGCAGCCAGGAAGATTCATACAAAGATGACACTTGTTAAATAAAAATATTCCAACTCTGAAGGGTTTCATTCCAAAACACTATGTGTTTAACCTACAACTTTGTATTTAACCTACAACTTTTCTGGACTTCAGCACGATTCGAATGCTCTTAACTCTCTATTTACAGGCACCGACCAGAACATCTTGGTGCATACTTACTTGAAAAAGCTTGATTATGTTAAATAGTCACATTTATACTTTGAGAGAACTGTACTCTGAAAAGCCACAACATTAAAACCACTGACAGAAGTACAAAACACTGACCCATCATGTTACAATGCTCAACTGGGAGACCTTCAATTTTTCACATAGGCCTGCCATGCACTTTAAATATTGCTGCAAACCAAGCACACCACCACATGGTAACAGTACCCCCTAGTGGCTGTGCTCTCCCACAAAAACTGCTCAGAGTGACTCAAGAACTAAAAAAAAAAAGAAACAGCCTAAAGCAGGGACTGTACTCTGTTGTGGACAATGGGCACCTGCAGGGGCGACTGATGAGTCACTCCTGTTAAAAGTCCTTTAAGTCCACCTGAGGGGCACATCAGTAGCTAGTAGTGCATTGTAGTGTACTATCACTGTCACAAACCAGAACATCAATGATGTTAGTAGCTCATCCGGCTCACAATCCCTCACAAATCACAGGTTATTGTAATGTGTGAAGCATACAAATAAAGTGATATGTTTTCTTGTCACTGGTTGGCTGTATTGCACAAACTAATAAGAATTACAATATAATGAGAGGTCAAAGAGGCTCACAGTCATATCCACAACAAAAGCCCTAGTTCCTAACTGGCCCTAACCCAGCTTGAGACATTATTAGGCCATAAATAAACCTAATGACAGAGGGCAGAGGAGCACACACAAACAATTTCTGAATATTATGATCCAATTTTTGTTGCAATTCTTTTGAGAAAGGAAAAGTGCCCCTGACCTTGAGAAAAATTTGAGTGAAGACCTGTTACATTGTGTGCAAGTTTCATTCAAATGTGACCAAAAAATCTAGGAGGAAAAGCAATTTTTGCAAATTGTGAGTGGCCAAACAGGACACCTCGCCGTGGCATTAGCTCATTGGTCCTACTACTGGGTGAGCTAAAAATTGGCAGCAACTGAATGTTTGTAGGGAGCTCACCATCTGATGGCAAAATGTACTCCAACCTAAGCAAACCTAGCATAGTGTTCAGCATCATGGATGCTGAAACTAAAACTTGCCTTTCAGGTGCTGGCTCCAACGCACGAACTACAAGATTCCATTCCAAACAAGCAGGATGTGCCTCAAAAACTCAAAATCTAAAACCTCAAAAGTTGATTCTGTTCATCTGGACGTAAGGTTTTCCGTGGGAGAAACATTTCATCACTCATCCAAGTGACTTCTTCAGTCTCAACTGACTGCAGGTTTCCCCAAAATCCAAAAATGACCCGACCTTACAGGCTGCAGGAATCTAAGAATTTGTCAAAATCCTGGGGTCCTGTGTCCATGCCCCAGATTATGTTCTGACAGCACAAAGGGGACCTACACAATATTCAGGAGGTGGTTTTAATGTTGTGGCTGACCAGTGTATATAGAATAATATTTGGACGAAATTTTTATTCAAATACTTAAACACATTTTATATTTGAAGTCCATTAAAACAACCTTTGGGGCTTGGAAATAATTATATAATCTTTTCTTCATCTCTCTGTAACCATGTTTAGACATGAACAGAGATGTAGTTCACAATTAAAATATTTCACCAGAATCTGTGGCAGCTTTAAATCTATAATACTTGAGAATATTTATTGTTTAAATTGCCTTTTTTTGAAAAAGAAAAGCACAGACAATCAAACAATGATGGCCAACTTCCATTTAGCTGCTTCAGTTTCATGTCATGACAATCTGAGACACCTGAACAGAGGTCAGCCATTGTTTTTTATCATTAGAATTATAAGACTTATACTTTTCTAGCAATAACAGATCAAAGTGTCTCTTGAGGAAACATCCATTTTGTTCTCATAAACACTAAAAATCAGCTGAGAAATGGGATAAATAAAAATCAAAGATATTACTTTGAATCCTCATGTCAATATTGCAGCAGATCAAGATAATTCTAAAATAAATCAAAAAAATGTGATCATATCCTCTTAATTCCTACACATTTTCAAGTATAATACTTAAAATACTCAAATAAATTGTTAGTTTTACTTTAATGCCAGGAATCACACTGTACAGAGTGGTCATGAAATATTTTACAGCTGCAGCAGAGAACCAGTCTGTGGCATCTTTTTGAAAAAATTTACATGTCTTTAGCAATTTAACACTCCTGGTTATTTCAGATGACAAATGTGAAGCATTGCTCTTTCTAATAAATTCTCATGTTGTCATTTATCTTGACTAGAAATCTACACAACCAGCACCACATCTTCATCGAGAGAATTCTACAGGGTCTGATGTTGTGCTTTTCTTGTTACTTATTCATACAAAAAATGTGGCTTGAGCAGCTCTGCATATTACATACCTCATTTTGGAGTGAAACTCTTCGACCATTGATGTGGGAGGAAACAGGAAATATACAGAGTAACATCAAGTTAGCACCAAGAGTGCAGCAAAAGGCATTCAACTTGTGGAGGCTTATTCTAGTTCCACTCATGGCTGGAAGTAGAGGACTTAACGGTGTCATTTAGCTCTGTAATAAACTCGTCTGGGTCTGACGAGGAGGTCTGAGGTGTCAAAGCTCCAGAACATCCTTTACTTCTTCAAACACTGATACATCAGTGCTCGTGGATTCAGCATGTAGCGCTCAGAGTTGAGTAACTTGGTGAGATACTGTGGCACCTGGGGCCGGGGAGCCACGTAGGACATGCCGGGGCTCACCGCCATCACCTCAGCAATCTTCTGCTTCATCTCACTTATCTCCCTGTCCTGCTTCATCACCTTATCTGTCAGACAGACAAAGGTGGAGGGAGATATAAGGACAGGAATACTGGGTGGATTTCTGTTATTTCTGTACGCTAATGCAGGACAAGCCAGATCATGTGTCTTAGTAACAAAAATATTTCACATACAGCACATACAGTGGGTACGGAAAGTATTTAGACCCCTTTAAATTTTTCACTCTTTGTGTCATTGCAGCCATTTGCCAAAATCAAAAAAGTTCATTTTATTTCTCATTTATGTACACTCAGCACCCCATCTTGACAGAAAAAAACCAGAAATGTAGAAATTTTTGCAAATTTATTAAAAAAGAAAAACTGAAATATCATATGGTCATAAGTATTCAGACCCTGTGCTCAGTATTGAGTAGAAGCACCCTTTTGAGCTAGTACAGCCATGAGTCTTCTTGGGAATGATGCAACAAGTTTTTCACACCTGGATTTGGGGATCCTCTGCCATTCTTCCTTGCAGATCCTCTCCAGTTCTGTCAGGCTGGATGGTGAA